>JAADXL010000002.1:0-157934 GCA_023337755.1 Pythium aristosporum | reverse complement strand
GCCTGCTGTTGGGGTGTGATTTGCGGTGGAGGGGGGCGATCCAATCCACTTGCGTTCTGGTCGTAGCGGAGGGGGAGCGGAGGCCTTCTCTTTTTCTCTCTGTTTTGTTGGGGGAGGAGGGGGGGAGCAGGGGTGTCGAATCAATGACCTGCTGGTTGTCTGAGCGCATCGACTCAGACGTGGAAGAAAGCCTCAAAAAAGAGGTCCAGCCAATCAGCACGCGATGGGAATCTGTCACCAAAATGTCAACCAAGTCACCTCTCATATTACATACCTTTTCAAATCAATATCTATTTGGATCATCAATAAACACTTAAGAGCTTGATGAAAGTGAATACTTCTCAAAGAGACAGTTGACGCCGACCGGTCGTGACAGTCCAGCAGGCTTTCCGGAGCTCGTTGAACGTTTTTGTGCCATGGCGCCAAGTGAAGCCAATCGCGGGTAGGGCTGTCTCTATAGTACACCGGCGTGTCGCTCGACTGCCCCAGTCTCCCGTAGCGCTGATTTCGCGAAAGAATCAAGGAAAAAAACTGGAGCGGAAGAAAGCGAGAAGCATCATCAAAGGGTCCGGACGAAGGGGCAGAAGTTGAGGAGGGATTTGATGGGTTGATGGAGGGCGGTTTCGGACCCGAGAATAAACAGCCACCACGCGACGTCACGCGCGGCTGCCAGCAGCCACTACATGCATCTCCGCCTGCGTCCGGATTGTCCGGACTCTGGGAAGGCGAACTTGACGGATGCCTCACTGACTGTGACGCTGACTGGCCGCACAGCTGCGTCTACACTGGCGGATGGGATTTTGTATTGCGGCACGAACCCAGGACCAGGCTTCCACATGGCTTCCACATGGGTTTGCTTACTCTCTGTAGTATTCGCAACTCCATGAATCATATTGTTTACTGAGACCGAGAGGCAGACGGCGTTGAGCCATAGAGGTCTGGAGCCATGGTGGTCTTGACCTGCGCGCTTTCATATTCTTCTTCGCACTGAGCGAAGAGAACGAGCTTCAACTTGGGATGGATTAGTGTGACCCACGCTATTTTTGATATTCTGTTGTGTAGACTACATTATAATAGGCACTCGTTATCAGCAAAGTCCGCCGCGACGTGGTTTGATGCCACTTTGCCCTGCCGCCCTGCCGCTGCCCGACGCACGCGGCGTCTGATGCGAATGGAGAGCAGCGGCCAATGTCTGCATCCGTATCGGAAGCGCAAGTTCTTCTATGGGCTGGCGGAATTCTTCAACGAGCCCCCACCCTTGATCCAGCGGCTCGAAGATTTTTTTCCTGCTGCCGCGTCTCAGGAGGGCGGCGACGCCGAACGAGGAGAATGTATCTTGAATCATGGCCCAGGCCATGGCCAGCAACCGTCTATTGACGATTCAAGCCAACTCGTAGCAAACAGCCAGCGCAGTGAGAAGCCTCCGTCGAACCCGTCGCAAGAGCCGGAAGAAGACTCGTTCGAGTACGTTGAGTTCGACAAGTCACGCGCGAGCCTCGACAGCTCGGCGTCGTTGCGTGCCGGGCTCCCGTCACAGAGCTCGCTCCATGACTCAATGCAAGACAGTTTGCTGTTTCTGCCACCGGCAGTGAATCGAGAAGCCAGGATCGTGTTGTCGGCGACCGACCCGGCTCCGGATTCTCAGGACGACAGCACCACCAGGACCAGGACCACGCAACCGACTATTCTCAGCTTGGTCCAGACGGAGCGCCACGCCGAGCTTGTCGACTACTACGACATCGACAGATATTGCGAACCAGTCCCCTGTTGGGCGTATGCGAACCAGTCTACCTGTGCTCTCCATCCAGATCCCATTCGCAGGCCGATGCTGTTGTTCTGTCTCCAAGCACTCGACGAGTTCATCGGGGCAGCGACCTCGATCCTTCGAACAGACAGTGCTCTTGTGGCGTCCTGCCGGCTCGCGCGGATCGTGTTTGCGTCCATGTGGGAGCAAGACGTGCGAAACATGGGGTTCGGCAGTGACATTGTCATCGCCGATTACGTGTCGGCGAAAGTGAGCCTTCCTGGTGTATCGCAGGACGTGTGGAAGATTATTGACTCGTGTTGGCAAAGGCACAAGCAGCACTTTCTCCACCACCAAGAGCTATTCTTTGACGACGCAGGGCAAGCGCAGCCATGCGTCCGCATTGAGCAATGGCATCGGGTTCGCCATCTACTCCAAGTCTTTGCACTGCGGCCCGAGACGGCGCGGTGGCTCGAGGCCGAACGACCTGTAGACAGGATCTCTCTACCGGACCTTCAACCTGGCAATTTCACTCGCGGTGAATCATCGCGACAATCCATCAAACTGGGTGTGGACTATTTGCGACTCGTACGGGAAAAGCACCAGGCGGACAAATCACCTTTGCATCGAGATCTCTTGAGCCAGAGCGACTGGAAGGTCGCGTTCAGTGCCATCGAGATCCATTTGAAGCAATGGTCTCGAGAAGTCCAAGTGTTTCCGTGCGGCGCGTTCTCACGTGGCGCTGCCTATGGCTCGGTGGTGGACGTGCTGGTGGGTCTACCCGAGCAGCAGCAACCCAATGACGGCGAGTGCCCCGTCGGGCGCGTCTTGCAAGTGCTAGCGAAAGCTAAGATTGTCGACAAAGAGAGCGTGCGTCAACTCTCTAACCACCGTGTGCTCGCGATTATCCCGTTCAAAAAGTCGGCGGTCATTCTGGATGTCAAGGTCTATGAACGGCCACGCAGTTGGTTCGCACTGCTGTATTTCACTGGACCCGAATGCTTTTCGCAAACGTACTTCTCGAGGCTCTTGAACCGGCCCCTTGGCGAGCTCGAGGTCGTCGATTTCGACCACGTCTATGCCTGTATCGTAGAGCATCTCGGACTCGAGGTAGTCGCATCCGTGGACAGTGAGAAGCATCTCTTTGATCTCATCAGTGCAAAATACCTCCAACCGTCGCAGAGAATGTAACCACAACAACAGCCGATGGGAGTGCGAACTATGCATAGTAATTTCTGTACGGGAGGAGACGGAATTCTCTGCCTTGGTATCTGTGCATAGTCACACCTCATGCTCGTACAGTAGTCTTATTTTGGCGGCATGCGCAGCGCACCGTCGAGACGGATGGTCTCGCCGTTGATCATCTTGTTTTCAATGATCGACTGCACGAGCTGGGCGTACTCTTCCGGGCTGCCGAGGCGGCTCGGGAACGGCACAGTCGCGCCGAGCTGCTGCTGGACCTGTTCAGGGAGACCGGCCAAAAGTGGAGTGCGGAAGAGGCCTGACGGTTCAAGTCAGCATACGGAAGTGGACGGTAGAGATTGGGGGAGAGATCATAGTTTACCTGGCGCAATCGTGTTGACACGGATGCCGTACGATGCGAGATCGCGCGCCATCGGGAGCGTCATGCCGACGATCGCTCCCTTGCTGGCCGCGTACGCCACCTGGCCGATCTGTCCTTCGTAGGCGGCAATGCTAGCCGTATTAATGATCACGCCACGCTCACCACACTCGAGACCGCGCGTCTTGGACATGCTACGCAAACAGGGAGATGAGCATGGGTACATGTATGATAACATATCTAGATATGCGTTTCATACCGCTCGGCAGCGAGGCGACCAACGTTGAACGAGCCGACCGTGTTGACCGTCAGCGTCTGCTGGAACTGGAACAACTGGTGCGCGCCCTTCTTGCCGAGCGTCTTGATCGCGTACGCGATTCCGGCGCAGTTGACGGCGACGTTCACTGGCTGGCCAAACGACGACTCAGCCAGGTCCAGCGCGGCCGTGACGTCGTCCTCGTTGGTGACATCAGTCGGGTGGAAGTGCGCGTTCGGGCCGAGCTCGCGCGCGACGTCGACGCCGGCGCTCGTGGGCAAGTCGCACAGGACCACACGCGCGCCCTGCTTGACGAAGCGCGTCGCCGTGGCGCGGCCGAGGCCCGACGCCGCGCCAGTCACAATAGCCACTCGGTTCGCAAGAGACATGGTCGATGGGGAAGGCGAGGAGAGTCTGGGAATGGGACGAGAAGGATTCGGCGGTTTTCCCGTCCGTCGACGAGCGCCACTGCCGTCAGCACTTGAAGTTTAGACGGCTACGGTATCACCTTGTATTGGAAAGTATCTCTTTTCACTACCTTTTTCTGCAAGATGTCATAATAGCGGGGTGTCATTCGAGGCACCACGTGGAGATATCCGCAGGAGACGGAAATGGCCGACAAGGCGATGCCGTCGTCGCTGCTCGTGCGCATGGCGCAGCACCTGGAGCAGCACGGTCTGAAGCGAGAAGGAACTCTATTGCTATGGCTCGTAGCGCTTCTCTTTCGCTGGCTCGTGGGGCTCCACTCCTACTCGGGAGCGAGCACACCACCCATGTTTGGCGACTACGAGGCGCAGCGCCACTGGATGGAGATCACGCTCAATTTGCCCGTGTCGGATTGGTACTTCAACACGACTGAGAACAACTTGCTGTACTGGGGACTGGACTACCCACCACTGACAGCATACGTGTCGTACGCGTTCGGTGCGGTTGCCAGAGTCGTGGAGCCGCAGCTCGTTGCTTTGCGCGCGTCCCACGGCTTTGAGTCTCCGACCAGCAAAGTGTTCATGCGCGCGTCGGTTCTCGCATGCGATGTGCTCTTGTTCATCCCAGTGATCCTGTGGCTGGTGCGAAGAATGGGTCGTGCGCAATCGTGGAGCCAGAAGACCATGACGGCGGCAGTCATCCTCCTCCAGCCCGCGTTGCTGCTGATCGATCATGGCCACTTCCAGGTGAGTTCTGTCGTGAGCACAGAAATAATTAAATCGCTGACAGTGATCCATTGTCTGAAACCAGTACAACAACGTTTGCCTCGGCTTCACAGCCTTGGCGATCGCGCTGCTGTGGAAAGACCAAGAGTTTCTGGCGAGCATCGCGTTCTCGCTGGCACTCAACTTCAAGCAAATGGCGCTGTACTATGCGCCGGCCGTCGGTGTCTACCTGCTATCCAAGTGTATCTACCGTGCCAACATGGTTCTGCACGTGGTCAAGCTCGGTGTGGCCGTGCTACTCACTTTTGGCGTGCTGTGGATTCCCTTCTGTGCATTTCCGCACGCAGGCGAATCATGCTTCTCATCAGTGGGGCAAGGTACGCATAGAACGCGATCCTAAAACGTCTCTCTTTTCATGTACCGACGTGTGCTGTTGTGATGTCTGTAGTCGTCCACCGTATCTTTCCTTTTGCGAGGGGTTTGTTTGAAGACAAAGTCGCGAACGTGTGGTGTGTTCTCGATCTCGTGGTGAAGCTAAAGCGCCGGGTCGCGCCTGCGCTGCAAATGCGCCTCTGGTACGTCTACTCCATAGTGTCGGATATCTCTTATCTTACTGAGACGAAGCTCTTGTGGCAACCAGCACAATTTCGACGCTGATCGGCTTCCTGCCGTCGATTATCGACCTCTTGAGGAGGAAACCCACGCGCTTTCGCTTTCTGTTGGCGCTTGCCAACAGCTCGCTCTCGTTTTTCCTGTTTTCCTTCCAAGGTGAGGACGCACGCCAGATATGCCGCCGTTGCGGAACGACCAACGCCTGACTTCTGTGAATTTGAACAGTGCACGAGAAGACCATTCTGCTGCCTCTGCTGCCGATCTCACTGCTGTACGCATGGGCGCCGCTCCTCTCGACGTGGTTTAGCTTCGTCTCCACCTTCAGGTGAGTGCCTATGAATCAGCGCGGCCTCTCAGTGCGTTAGCTCACTGCATATGTCATTGTAGCATGTACTTCCTGCTGAAAAAGGATGGACTGATCATCCCTTACATCGTGCTTCAAGCTCTGTTCTTTCTCGCTGCAGTCCGACCGGCCCTGTCTTCTACGGCACAGACCGTCACCAACCTCGCGCCGGGTCATGATGCGCAGGGGCGCCCGCCATCGGTTCTCCAGTATTTCGTTCTGGTAAGAGATACTACTCTTTTGCATGCAGACTCTGGTCGTCTACAACAACTCAGTGTCTATCTGTGCTCTCTGGTACAGCTTTCGACTGTCGGCACGATTGTGATCCACGTCGCCCAGGCAACAATCACTGCTCCAGCTCGATACCCGCACATCTTCGACTACCTCTTTGCAGCGTACTCGTGCGGCCACTTTTTGCTCGCTCTCGCGTACTGCACGTACTGGCAGTGGACGACAGCAGGGACGGAGCCAGTATCTGCAAAGAAGAAGACCACACAGAAGCAGAAGCACGAGTAGTTTCAAGCCATCCACTTTGCGGTGTGATGTTCTGTGAGTCAGATCCGTAACGAAAAATAGACCACGAGTCGACAACTAGCTCGACTTGACGAACTTGAGCTCCTTCTTGAGTCGCGCTTTTTCGTCCTTGAACGCTTGAGCCTGTCACAGTGTTTCTGGAGTGAGTTTTGCAATCTAAAATACCACTGCCGAAAAGACATAAGCTTACCATTTGACGGTCTTCCTCAGTCATCGGCTTGCGCGACTTCTTCAAGTCGGCAAGGAAAGCCGCTTCGTTCTCGCGCGCCTCAGCCAGCAGCTTCTCGATCGACCCCTTCATCTCCTCTTTCGACACATCACCACGCGGAACAGGGATATCATCTACAGTAGATTCCGGTCCTTCAGAATCAACCTTTCTATCTTGCCGTAGGTGTTGGAGGTGTCCTCCCAAGGCAAACCGTACCTGTCAGGGATGGCGGCGCCGCCTCCTCGCTGTCCTCGCTACGCGACACAACACAGCACATGATGTCAGAGAGCCAAATCTAAACCACATATGTCGAGAGAGCACTGGTACGCACGCATTCGCTTCCTCTTCCTTCGGCTGGCTTTGCTTGTCTGTCGTGGACGGGTAGCCGGCCTGCTGGGCTCGCCACTTCTCGTACTCCTCCAAGCTCATACCGTGGCCCTTGGGCTCCTGGATGGGAAGAAACTTCTTCACTGGCTCCGGGAGTACATCCGGATCATAGTAGACGTAGGCGACGCCGCTGTGTTGTTCCATCCCAATCATAAGGAAAGATCTCAGGCATCCCGATTAATCACGAAGCAGACGTACCCGACAATGGCGCCAAGGCCCAGAAGCGTAATGGCCGCAGAATTGTCGTTTCCACCGCCGGCGCCCGGAGGCGCGTAGCTGCTGAAGCGACGAGCCTGTCGTAAGATTCGCCCCTGCACACGCGAGAGCGAGTCAGTCAAGCCGCCGGCACCAGCAGATCGCATCCTGCCCCACACGCACCCGCATCTCTCTTTTTCTGAGTGCACAGAAGTGCATCAAAAGCATGAACCACAGTAATTTAGGATAATCGCCACGCTAGATTAGGTTATTCTAGGATACGGAACCCCAATGTAGTGTTTGGGCAAACCGGTTTAGGGGATCTTCTTCAATCTGTGGTCCATGTCTTCACATCCGGAGACCACATCAGCTCCATGCTCGGCCGCCTCGCCACTCGCGCCGCCACTCTCCAACGCCGCTCGTTCGTGCACAACCACCAAAGCACCGGAATCGCACGCGCCATGAGCTCCGCCCCGTCTACGTTCAAGATTGCACTCTGCCAGATCCTCGTTGGTGACAACAAGGAGAAGAACATCGCGACCGCCAAGGAGGTCGTGACCGAGGCAGCGACCAACGGCGCCCAGGTTGTGTCGCTTCCCGAGTGCTGGAATTCGCCATACGCGACGTCGTCGTTCCCGCAGTACGCAGAGGAGATCCCGGCGACGAAGGCGAGCTTGAATGCCGATGATCACCCGTCGACGCACGCGCTCTCCAAGCTCGCCGAGGAGCTCAAGATCTACCTCGTGGGCGGCTCAATCCCAGAGAAGGACAGCGGTAGCGTGTACAACACGAGCATTGTCTTCTCGCCGGAAGGCGAGATCCTCGCCAAGCACCGCAAGGTGCACCTATTTGATATTGACGTTCCGGGCCGCATCACTTTCAAGGAGTCGGATACGCTGTCGGCGGGCAACTCGGTCACGGTGTTTGACACACCGTACTGCAAGATTGGCGTCGGCATCTGCTACGACATCCGATTCCCAGAACTCTCGATGCTCATGAGCCGCCAGGGCGCCAAGCTGCTCATGTTCCCGGGTGCCTTCAACCTCACGACGGGACCTGCCCATTGGGAGCTGCTGCAGAAGGGTCGCGCCGTCGACAACCAGCTTTACGTTGCGGCGACCTCGCCTGCGCGTGGTCCTGAGGGCGGCTACCAGGCGTGGGGTCACTCTACAGTGGTCTCTCCATGGGGTGAGGTCGTGGCGACCTGTGGCCACACTGAGGCGATCGTCTACGCCGACATCGACCTCGAAAAGGTGACCGAAATGCGCCGCAACATCCCGACGTCGGTGCAGACCCGCACGGATCTGTACGAGCTCGTGAAGAAGTAAGGTTGGAAATGGAGTCAGAATGCTGTCGATGAGCTTCTAGAACTCCCCCATTGAATGCACAAACCACTATGTGGGAACATGATGGATGGTTCTTCTAAAATGCCCTACTTGAACTGATCCAGCCACGCCATCTCCTGATCGAACAAGGCGCGCACCTGCTCGCTCTTTGGCTGCTTGTATCGCTTGAATTGGATGACAGGCGAGTACTATTTAGTGACACACACAACACTTGAGTCTCGGAGGTTATGGATTCCATGGACGCGACACCGCGTACTTTGAGGTTGAGGTGGCGGGTAACCTTGACGCGAATGAACTTCTCCATTTTGTCGAGACGCTTCTGAACGCCCTCGACCTTTTTCTTTGCAATTGTCTGGTTCTCCGAGTTGCGACGCACAGGATCCCAATACAAAACGACTCGTCTCAAATCCGGAGACACACTCGCCTGCACAGCACAGCGTCACATATTAGACTTATCAGCAGCACCCATGTTATTTCGATCAGGAAACCTACATCGACCAGGTGGGCAAACACATTGGTATCGAGCAGGTCCGAGTCCTCCGCCAAGAGGTGCTGAACAAACGCCATGACTGTCTCTTCGACGCGCTCCTGGCGATAGGAGATGCGATCTGCGTCAGCCCGTTTCTCTTTCTTTTCCAATGGCGCTGCAGCCTTGGTCTCTGCAATGCGCACGAATGTGTCTGTCGTTAGTTCATGTCATCTGTCCTTTCTCAGCAAGGGCCACGTACTCGGCACACGGATGCCCTCTGCGTTCTTGCCGCCTCGCGGTTTCATCGCGTCAAAATCATCGAGCACCTTGAGCAACCTCTTCTTCGGAATCCGCTCTGCTCGGTCGATTTCCTTCTCGTCCCCTTCGTCGTCAGCGTCGGCATTGTCGGCATTGTCGCCTTCCAACGGCTCGGCTTGTACCAAGCGACGCCCAAACTGCTTCTCGTCCAGCATGAACAGGTCCTCAACACCTTCGAGAAACTTCTTGGTCTCTTCGTCATCCTCCTCCTCGTCGTCGTCGTCTTCATCGAGCAGGTTCGGGTTCTTATCCAGTTCATCCTTCGTGAAGAAAGTTGCCTTTTTCACGTTTCTGGCTTTGCCGACGATTTCCTCATCGTCATCGTCGCTATAATCTTCGTTGTCATCATCCTACGACCGACCAATGTCCAACACCATAAGCTTAAGTGACAAGGTGGGGCCGTCATCACCTGTCGTCGAGCACGCACCTCAAACGGACTTGGCTTAATTGGCTTCGCCGACGCGGCCTTCGCCACCCGACCACCACGGCGACTCTGACGCGCCAGCGCGACAGCCGACGCATGGAACGTACGCGCTTTCCGCGTATGCACCGTTGCTGATACCGACGCCACTGCCGCGTGGCGCACGGCACACGAAAGCATCGCGCGCATGCTCATTGTCGACTTGCAGCTCTTCGAGCCACCCACACTCTCTTGGGCCAACTTGGAAGCAATGAAAAAGGTTAATTCAATGTGCGAACCTAGGTGTCACTATTATGAGGTATGTTCAGAACATCCTGGTGACTTCAAGCACCCGAAAAAGCGTGCCAGCCACCAATATCGCTGGTGTGCTGTGGGCAGACCAAGCTGTTTCCTGGAAGCTTCAGCGTGTCAGCGGCTGACACGCTGAAGCTTAAGTTCAGGTCCGTCCTGAATTGCATCTTCACATCATCGTCCGGCCGTGGATTTGCTTGGTCAGTTACGCTGGGTCAGAACCTAGATTGACCATCACTCCTCTTTCGTCAACCGACTGTTGGGAAGCCGCGCCTTCACGTTGGACTTCCCCTACAGTGTATACAGTGCGTATACAGTTGGCCAGTTGGAAATCTTCCCGAGAGAAGCGTGAACGGAAATGGGGGCGTCTCACGAGCTACGCGACGTGTCCGCTGCGGCCATGCGGCGGCGCTCGTTCGTGGACGGCGTCTGCGTGTCCGAAGACGAAGACGTGCCGTCGCTCACGTCGTCGCAGCGAAAGTTGGACGACGAGAACGTCGTCTTTCTCATCCTCCCCAAGCTGGACGAGGCCGGCGAGGACGCCGAGCTGGTGGTGCGCGGGCTGCGCAGATCCAACGGCGTGGTCGATGTGCAGCTAGACCGGCACGAAAAGCTCCTGCGTATTGAGCTGCTCGGGCCCGCGAACGTGCGCCACGAGGTTGAGCTCGCCGAGGTCGTGCGAAAGGCCACACCGAGCAAGCTCACGGCGTACCCCGTGTGGCAGCACTTGGACCGCGTGATCAAGCTCAAGATCGACGGCATGCGCTGCATGACCAACTGCGGCTCCCAAGTGGTCCGCGCGCTGGAGCAGCTCCCCGGTGTGCTCCATATCCACATTGATGGCAAGTCCAAGGAGGCCGACGTGACGTTGGCCAAGGGATGCACGGCCACAGAAGTCGATCTCATCAAGTGCGTACGCGCTGCGAACCCTCGCTTCGATGCGTTTGTCGCCAAGGAGAAGCGAGAGCACGCCAACAGTATCCCGGGCGCCGTGCTGCTCAGCATTGATGGCAAGAGCTGCGACGAGTCGTGCGCCAAGAGAATCGAAGCCGAACTCAACGCCGCCAATGGCGTGATCAATTCCGAGGTCGACTTTAGCAACAAGCGTGCCACAGTGTTTCTTGAGCCGGACTGCGAGCTGACCGAGCCAGACCTGATCGAAATGGTCAAGAGCGTCTGCACGAACTGCCACGCGTCCATGTACCACCCGTTTAGCGACTCGCGCGAAGTGCTCTTGACCATTGAGGGCATGAGCTGCGCGACAAACTGTGCCAGAAAAGTGCAAGTGGCGCTGAATGAAGCCTCCGGTGTTATGAAGGCCACGGTCGACTTCCCTAACAAGCTGGCTCATGTCTATCTCGAACCGGGAAGCCGTCTCAATGAAGCGGACCTCATCGATCTCGTCAAGGCGTCCGGCGCCAAGTTCTCGGCGAGTGTCTACCAGCCTTCGGCGGAGCCGCGGTCTGTGTTGCTCCAAGTGAGTGGAATGAGCTGCGCCAAGAACTGCGCACGCAAGGTCCAAGCGGCGCTCAGCAATGTACCCGGTGTGGCCAGCGCTGTGGTGGATTTCCCTACGCAGCTTGCTGCCGTGAATTTAGAAGCAGGCACCCGCGTCACGGACGCCGACTTGCTGGAGGCCGTGCACTCGGCTGGCGCCAAGTTTACTGCGACTGTCGTTCCTGCGACGCGTCAGGTGACGATGGAAGTGACGGGAATGAGCTGTGCCAAGAACTGTGCCCGTAAGGTCCAGGCGGCGCTTCTTGAGACGGAAGGCGTCCTATGCGCTGACGTGGACTTTCCGACCAAACTTGCCCGTGTCGAAGTGGACGGCAGCAGCAAGCTCACCGATGACGATCTCGTGGCCGTGGTGGGACGCACTGGCGCTAAGTTCGGTGCAAAGGTGGTGCTCTCCTCGACGGAACGCAAGCCTGACGCCAAGCCAGCGGCCGTGGTGGAGGTCAAGCCAAAGCCCGTGGCCGTCATCACATCGTCACCGAAGAAAACCACGCCTGCCAAGAAAAAGCAGGAGCAGTCGTGTTGCTCGACGTCAGTCGAGACGGCAGACTCGGTTGCGATCCAGGTGAACGATGCTTCACCGAAAGAAGACATTGGTGAGGCGGCGCTTCTCATTGGTGGCATGACGTGCAACTCGTGCGCGAACTCCGTGGAAGGTGCCCTCAAGTTGATCCCGGGCGTCAAGTTTGCTGTCGTGAATTTTGCGACCGAGAAAGCGACCGTTCGATTCGATCGCGATGTCGTGGGCATTCGAACGCTGATCGAAAACGTCGAGATGATTGGGTACGACGCGTCGTTTGTGACGCAAGACGACGCGCAGAAGGCACTCGGCGACCAACGTACCAAGGAGATCGAGCGGTACCACAACGACTTCTTCATCGCCGTGCTGTTTACGTTCCCCATCATGCTCATCATGATGGTCCTCGGGAACATCGACGCCATCAACAATGGGCTGATGACGCACGTCTATCGCGGCGTCACGTGGATGGCGCTGATCGTCTTTTTGCTCACGACTCCGGTGCAGTTCTACTCGGCCCGTCGCTTTCACGTGGATGCCTGGAAAGGCCTCCAGAACCGTATGCTTGGCATGTCGTTCCTCGTCTCCATGGGATCGAACGCGTCGTACTTTTACGGCGTGTTCAGTCTCATTCGCAGCCTCGTGCTCAATGACTCGAGCGTGTCGAACCCCGACATGTTCATGACCGCAGCGATGCTCATCTCGTTTGTTGTCTTGGGCAAGTACCTGGAAGCCATTGCCAAGGGCAAGACCTCCGAGGCGCTGGGCAAGCTGCTTGAGCTGCAGTCCAAATCGGCGAACGTGCTCATTTACGACGCCTCGGGCACCAAGATCATCGAGGAAAAGGTCGTTTCGATCGAACTCGTGCAGCGTGGCGATGTGCTCAAGGTCGTGCGCGGCTCATCCGTCCCCGCGGACGGTGTGGTCGTGTACGGCGAAGGCCGCATCGACGAAGCCATGCTCACTGGCGAGTCCAAGACTATCAAGAAGACGGTCGGCGACAAGGTCATGGGTGCGACTGTGAACGTTGATGGACTCTTCCACATGAAGGTCACGGGCATTGGCAGCGATACGGCGCTGAGCCAAATCATCCGTCTCGTCGAGGATGCTCAGACCTCTAAGGCGCCGATTCAGGCGTACGCGGACTACGTCGCGTCCATCTTCGTGCCGACAGTGCTCGTGCTGTCGTTCGTCACGTTCTTGGTGTGGTACGTCTTGTGCGTGATCGAAGCCATCCCAGCGAGCTGGATTCCGGCGACGGATAGTCGCTTCGTGTTTGCGTTCAACTTCGCCATCGCGACATTGGTCGTGGCGTGTCCATGTGCTTTGGGGCTCGCGACGCCCACTGCAGTCATGGTCGGCACGGGTGTCGGCGCCAAGCACGGTGTGCTCATCAAGGGTGGCGAGCCGCTCGAGATTGCCCACAGTGTCAATACCATTCTCTTCGACAAGACTGGTACCTTGACTGTGGGTGCCCCCATCGTGACCGACATGGTCGTGCTCAGCAACGGTCTGAGCTCCAAGGAGTTGATCTACTTGGCCGGCTCGGCCGAGCTGAACAGCGAGCATCCGCTTAGCAAGGCCATCATTGAGTATGCCAAGTTCATCTGCCCGTCGCTGGAGCAGCCCGTGGACTTTGTCGGCGTGTCCGGACGCGGCATCGCGTGCTCGGTCGACGGCAAGAAGGTTGTGATTGGCAACAAAGAGTGGATGGTCGACAACAACCTGAAACGACTGGACAGCATTGTCGCCAACCAGGCCACCGTCACGTTTCAGAGTGCCGGCAAGACGTCGATCTACATGGGCGTCGAAGGTGAGCTGGCGGCGGTGTTTGGTGTCGCGGATGCGCCCCGACCAGAGGCTATCCGCACAATCCGCAAGCTCAAGCAAATGGGTCTTGAGGTGTGGATGGTCACGGGTGACAACCGCCGCACAGCGATCACCATCGCCGACCAGCTCGGTATCAGCCGCCGCAACGTCATGGCTGAAGTAATTCCGTCGGAGAAATCGTCCAAGGTCAAGCAGCTGCAGAGCACGGGTCGTGTGGTCGCCATGGTCGGCGACGGCATTAACGACTCCCCGGCGCTCGCGCAGGCCAACCTTGGCATCGCGATCGGCGCTGGTACTGAGATCGCCGTGGAAACGGCCAACATGGTGCTCATGAAGTCTAGCCTGTGGGACGTCATCACGGCGCTGGATCTCTCACGTACGATTTTCAACCGCATCCGCATCAACTATGTGTGGGCACTCGGCTACAACTGCCTGCTCGTGCCGCTCTCGGCGGGCGTGCTGTACCCGTACGGGATCAGCATCCCACCCATGTTTGCAGGGGCGGCCATGGCCATGTCCTCGGTCTCGGTGGTCACGTCCTCGCTGCTGCTGCGCTACTACGCGCCGCCCGTGATGCCCCAAGCGTACTCGGTCAACGAGAGCAAGTCGGTCTTGTTCCGCAAGCCGTCCGAGGCCACACAGCTGCTCGCGTCCAGCAGCATCACCTTGGAGTGATTTGATCGAAGAATCGCTCACATGTCACAGATACCCGACATTAGCACCCATACAATTTAGGCTAGTTTTGCTTCAATGAAAAGCGCTTTTCTCCTGATACTCACCAAAGTTAACCCTTCGGTGGTCAAGGGAACATGGACACCATGGCCTCGACGGAAGCCGCTAAGGCGACGCCAGCAGCGGCAGCACCACGAGATGCGGTCGCTCTAGACGGTGGCCAAGTAGGAGAAGTCCTCGACGCACCAGAGCAGGTGGAGGTGGAAGGGATTCCCGTGCAACCATCAAGCAAGGGCAAGCGCAAGAAGCACGAGTGGACAGAAGAGGAGCAGCAGGAGTACCAGGCTAAGCGCGCGCAGAAGCGGCACGTGCGCAAGGCCAAGAAGCGCGACGAGAAGAAGGTGCGCGTGGAGGCGCAGCCCGAGTACTCATTCGTGGACGGTAAGGTCCCCACCCTGCATGTCGAATCGAGGCGGATGTCGAATGGCTCATTTTCGGGACTTGCGGAAGGCTATCGCTTTGTCACACCGTACGTCTACGAGTTTCGCACGAACGCCAAAGAGCGATGGCTCGGTCGTGAGCTCATCAACATGTTTTCGGAAGAGTTTGGCGCCAATTCGCCCGAGTATTATGTACGTACCCACACACGGATCTTATTCCAGCGGGTCTTGGGATCTGAGCCTTTTGTGGGTGGTGGGGATTATAGCGCATGGCGATTCTGTCGGGTCGCATCACTGTCAACGGCAAGCGCGTGACACCCGAGACCATCATCAAGAGTCGCGACTTGATCGTCCACACGGTACGAACTGCAGCGTCGCTGTCAGAAGGTGATGATTCCTAAGGCAGAGTGATGGGGTACTACTGTAGGCGCATCGCCATGAGCCGCCCGTCTCGGGCGAAGAGGTCCCGATCGTCCATGAAGACGACGAGCTGGTTCGTGACTCCCGCCTACCCACTCGCTTCGTGCTGAATCTCACCCTGGTATCTATTTGGTGCAGCTCGTCGTCTCCAAGCCGCCGTCCATGCCCACCCACGCGTGCGGCTCGTACCGCCACAACTCGCTCCACAGTGTGCTCCGCCACATGCGGCCCGACATTGAGCAGCTCAACATTGTCCACCGCCTGGACCGTCTCACGTCGGGCATTGTCATTCTCGCCAAGACGGCAGCTAAAGCCAAGGAGCTGGCGCTGTGTATCGGTACGTTTGATAGATGACATCATACACAACAGGTCCCACGTGAGCTCACTCATGCTTCCTTACCTCGCAGCCGACCGAGAGGCTTCCAAGACGTACCTTGCACGTGTACGTGGTCATCTCCCACTCAAGTTTGACGACGCGTTCAAGCAAAAGCTGATTGCAACTGCGACGGCCAACTGCGCCGCGAGCGAGATCACGTTTCCGGAGCCTGAGGAGGGGGACGAGGGCGAGACCATCCACATTAGCTGCCCGCTGCAGTGCCAGTCCAAGCGAGACGCCGTCTACGAATGCCACGCCGACGGCAAAGAGTCCCGCACGCGCGTCCGTGTCCTCCGCGTGGACACGCACACGACGTTGGTCGAGTGCAAGCCGATCACGGGGCGCACCCACCAGATCCGGCTCCACTTGCAGCTCATCGGCTTCCCCATCGCCAACGACCCGTGCTACGGCGGCCAACTTCACTTTGGTGAGACCGTGGCGAGGCGCGAAGCCATTGCCGAGGCAGAGCGAACCAAAGCCAGCCGAGACCCCGCTGCTGGCGCGGCCCTTGACTTTGTCTCGCCGCAGCAGGACGGCGAAAGCGAAGACGACTTTCTGCGGCGCACATGTCCGTGGTGCAACATCAGCGCCGAGGCCGCCTACAACGAGACCCAGCTCCACTGCACCAAGATCTGGCTCCACGCATTAGAGTACAAGGTGGGCAGTCCACTTATCAATCGGGGGAGTCTCGATTCTAACTCATCTCTTCTATCTTTATTCAGCTCGGCGGCCCCGTGTTTCGCGTGCCCGAGCCATCGTGGACAGCGCCGTCCGAGAACTACTAGTAGCTACGAATTCCACTAACTCCGGAAGGCGGTCTCAAGTAATTTCGTATAGTCGACATGGCTGTTGTTGGTCGGGAAGTAGGCGTCCGCGATCAAGTACGTGTCGTCGTCCGAGAGCCGCGGCTCGACCGCCAGCACGGCCTCCATGAAGGCCTCTTCGCCCAGAAGACTGCTCTTGTCGACGTCCAGATCGCGCAGCGCCTTGCGCAACTGGTACTTGCGATCGCCAAAGACGCGGCGGAGCAGGGCGACGACCCGAGCGTCCGCCACTGGCTTTAGAGGCGGTGGGCGTGGAGGGAAGCGTCGTGGCGAGAACGACGGTGACGGGTCTCTCTCGTCGGGTGAACACGCATCGCCCGCCGCGTCTTCCTCGTCGCCAAACCGGTCAAGCGAATCGCCGTAGCTGTGTGCATCGTCCTTGTAGTGCCCCCGCAACGAGTACTGGTTCTGCTGGGCCTCCCCCTCTGTGTCTGCTTGCTCCCCTCCCTCCTCTCGCAAGCGCCGTCCTCCTCTCTCACGCCGACCGGTTTCTTGGACCACTGAATGCGTGGCCTTTTCATTTCGTGGTCCGTCAAACACGCGATCGCATAGTGCGTCGTAGTCGACTCCACCACGGCGCTGGCGGTGGGGGCCTGGGAACCGCGTCGAGAGGGCCAGCACCTTGCTCTGGGAGATCACGACCTTGTAGGCCGTTGCGACCGCGTGCATGAGCTCTTGGCCGTCCACGACGCGCTGCCGTGCCTTGTCGGCGTCCCGTAGCAGACTCCGCAGCCCGCTGCACTTGCGCAGCTTGTCGTAGACGTCCTCTCCTTTGGACGTCGTCGAAGGGGGGCGTTGCTGAAGCGCCAGCGCATCGCAAAAGTCATCGTACAGAAACGGCCCCGGACTCCTCTCGGTGCCGCCGTCGTCTTCGTACTTGCGGCAGAGCGTCACCAACTGCTGCGCGTTCAGCTCCTTTGCCAGGCCAATCGTCTCGAGCACGCGGCGCACGTCGGCGACGGGGACCGAGCCGTTGCCGGCCGTGTCGACACCACGGAAGGCTCGACGCACAGACGGAGAGGAGGCCCTGCCGTTGGCGACCGCCTGCAGGACTGCGTGGCCATCCGAGTACGGGAACTGCTCGGGGTGGCTCTCGCAGTACGCCAGTGTCTGGCGGTCCGCTTCGATCAGCTCGAGCTTTTGCTGCGGCGCAAACTCGAAGTGAATGACCGCGCCAACGTAAAAGTCGCTCGCGCGGTACGCCGACCGCTGCTTGTCAAGCTCGCGCGACTGCGTGCCGCCGCTTCCGGACGCGACACACTTGCGGAAGCGGCCGCGGTCGAGGAAGCGACCACCGGCTACGCCCGAGTTCTTGACGCGCGGCTCAAACACCGCGAGCGTGTCGTCCTCGAGAAAGTACGTCAGCACAAACTCCCGCGTCGGGTCCTGAGCCGCACACTCGTGGAACCGCGCGCGGAAGCGCAGCTGCTTCTTGTCGAGCGCGTCGTTCTGGTAGAACCGCTGGGCCGTGGCTTTCGTACCGACGTGAGGGTGGTCGCCTCGCAGGTGCTGCACGCGTTCGCCCTGGTCCACCCGCGCGAGCAGCTCGCTCGGGTCCACCTGGAAGAGCTTCCACTTGGCCGCCTTCTCTCGCTGCACACTCTGCTCGGGGTCGAACGTCTCCTGCGTGATACCGTGCGTCTCGAGGTAGTAGTCGCGCGTGAACGCGTCGCAGTCTTGGAGCAGAAAGCGCCGCGAGAAGACGTGCACGTGGTCGCCGCAGCGCAGGTCGCGGTCGCCAATGGGCTTGTGGGTCACGTCGCTGACCATGCGGCGCCGCGACAGCAGCACAGCAAAGTGGCCGCGCCCTTGGCGCTCGTGGCGTGGCTCAACGATCTCCATCGTGTCGTCGCACAGGTAGTAGTGGAGCACGTACTGGCGCGTCTCGGGATACAGCGGGTGCGGGTCGCGCCACGACACGAAGAACCGCAGCACGCGCTGGCTCAGCTCGTGGAACTTGCGCACGCGCTCGACCCGGCTCTCGGCCGCGGCCGACGCCCTCTGCTGGAGACGCTGCTTGAGCAGCTCGATCTCGTCGACGTGGGAACTGCGGTCGTCCGGGTACTTCCTCGGCGGCGGCTGCGGCTGGCCGAGCGCTTCGTCGTAGAAAGTGCGCGTGGCCTCGTCACAGTCGACCAAGTGGATCTTCCGGCCGTAGAGCCGCACGTGGCCGCCAACGTTGAAGTCCTCGGGTTCAAACGGCGAGCCGCTGGGCGTGGTCGCGACCGTGCGCTTGAGGAACTCGCCCTGCGCGAGGCCGCTGTTGGCCACGCGCGGCTCGGAGATGGCGAGCGAGTGGTCGCTGAGGTAGAACAAGAGCACGACGCGCCGCACGCGGTCCTGCTGGACCGACTGCGTGTGGGTCTCGACCAAAATCGGCTCGGTGAAGTAGCCGAAGAAGCGCAAGACCTGGCGGTCGTGGGTGATCCACTTGGGCTGCGTCGCGTCCGAGCGGTACTTAGTGCTCGCCTGGTGCTGCGGCACTGGGGACGGCTGCTGGACTTGGTGGGTCTTCGTGGTCGCTGTTGTCTTGAGGCGGTGGTGCTCGGCGACGTTCAGCCATGCGGACGGAGACGCTGGCAGGGGCTCAACAGCGTTTGTGGGAGGTGACGCGACGCGTCCCTGCGCCATTTGCTCGAGAAGCTGGCCCTTGTGGAAGTTGGTGCGGCCGATGAAGTGCCGCTGCGTCGACACGAGGCCGGGGATGAGAGGGATCGCCATGGACGGCGACGCCGTCGGCTTCTCGGTGGTGCCGCGGTCCAGCATGGCGTACAAGTAATACTCAGACAGAGGAGCCGAGAATAACGACGTGAGCCGGCCTGACGATGAACGAGCCAAAACCACGTCGATATAAAAAGCGAAAACGACTCAAAATGTACATTTCGTGGGGGTGGGGGGTGTCTAGTCGGCGCTCTTCTTCTTCTTCTTCTTCTTCTTCTTCTCGCCGTCCTCTGCCGCGACGGCCACCTCCTTCTCTTCCTCCTTGGCCGCCGCCTTCTTGTCCTTCTTGCTCTTCTTCTTCTTGGGCGCCTCTTCCTCTTCCTCTTCTTCCTTGACCTCGGCGGCCGCGCGCTTCTTCTCCTTCTTGTCCTTCTTCGACTTCTTGCCATTGGCCGCCGTGCCGTTGGTCGTCGAGAGCTTGAGCTCTTCCGAGACCTGCGTCATGACGTCGGCGTTCTTACGCGGGGCGGCGCCCGTCTCGTAGAACGCGAGTCGCTCCTCGACCTGCTCGCGCATTTGGTCGCCGTACTTGGTCGTGGGCTCGTCAATGAACGAGTCAATGCGCGACGCAATGGCGCACTTGTTGGCCAAGTACCGCGAGATGCGGCCCTTGTTCTTGGCGGCGGCGCGCCCGATGAACGACGAGTGGAAGAGCAGCCCGTACTTGGGCGTGTTGCCGCGCGTCTTGAGCGCACGGAACAGCGCCTTCTCCGCGCCGAGAATCTGCACCGTCGACGCCGGGCACTTGGCGAGGTTCGTGAGCGAGCCGGCGTGGGAAATGAGCCGCGCGCCGACCGTCTCGCCAATGAGCGCGGCCAAGTTGGGCGCGACCGTGGCCATCTTGGAGACGAGGTAGTCGTAGAGCTGGCGCCGGTACTCGGCGAGCTTAATGAGCCGCGTGGTGAAGGCGTCAATGTTGATCATGTCAATGTCGGAAATGTCCATGCCCATGGACGTGCGCGCCGCGTGGATGATCTGCTGGGCCTTGTCTTCGTCGAGCACAATGGCCTTGAGCTCGTCGAGCTTGTCGTCCGTGAGCGTCGTGCGGTTCTTGATAAAGGACGCGGCGCGCGCGTAGAGGTAGTTGTCGTTGATGATCTTGACGAGCTCGGGAAAGTGCCACGAGTACCACTCGCGCACGCGCATGGCGAACGTGTTGATGTCCTTGTCCATCTGGTCGAGCAGCGCAATGCTCTGGATGATCATGTTGTCGGCGCGGTTCACGTTGAACTTGACCTTGGCGCGCGAGTAGCTGTGGCCGAGACCGAGCTGCGCCTTGGCGAGGTTGCCCTGGTCCAGCTCCTTGACAAACTTGGCGAAGTGGAACCGCACGCCGCGCAGGATCTCGAGCGTCGTCTCGTTCGAGTTGCACGGCACGCTGAGCGCGTCCGACACGGCCTGCGCAATGTTCTTGTCGAAGACGCCGAGCGAGAACTTGGCCTTCTTGCCGGCCTTGACCTTGGGCAGGTTCATCTCCAAAAAGTTCTTGAGGTCGTCGCCCAGGAGGCCCTCGGAAATGTTGTTGATGTTCTCGAGCGCGTTCTCGGCCGACGTGAAGGGCTGGAAGGCCTTGAGCTTGACGATGCGGCCGAACTTGGCCAGGTCGTTGACGCTCTGCTGGACCTCGTCGAGCAGACTGCCGATCTCCTCGTGCTCGACGACCTCGAAGAGCGCGAAGCCCGAGGCCGACTCGAACAGCACCAAGTGGTTCACTCCCTATCATACCCTTCCATTAGAACACACCATAGAGCACGAGACGCGCCCTCCTTACCATTGCGATTCGATGGATTCTTCCGTTTATTCGCACTGCCGCTTCGCGCCCGAGGAGCTCCGCCCGCCCAGAAAAACTGGCGCCCAACCATCCGAATGACTGGCCGTGAGCCGGAAACCTCTAATACTCGATGGTGGACAGCACACCACATATACGATTTCAGAGGGTTAAGAGGAATCCCGTGAGACGTGTGAGATTGGATTCCCTAGTTTGGGGACGTGTCCCGAAGGCAACACGAAGCGGCGTGCGAATGATGATGGCCATCATGCCGCGGGCGGAAGAAGGCTGTCAATCGATGCCTAGGATGGATCGCGCGTGGTCAGTTCAGCGCAGCGACACGCTGAGGCTTCGTGCCAAGAGACGCCGGCATCCGCTCGCGCGGTTTTGAGTGATCACGCTGAAGGCTGATGGCTGCAGCGCCGTGCACTCGGAGCTGCTCGGGCGGATCGGCTCAGGGCCGCCGCAAAAAGCTCATTCGCGATTCCGCACCAAGCCACCGCAGCGCACCTCTCGCCTTGCTTCAATACCCAGCCATGAATCTTCGCGCCGTACTCGTTGTCGCGTCGGCGCTCGCGACCTGTGGCCAGGCTCAGACCACCAGCACCGGCAGTTCTGCCGCGCCCACCAACGCCACCGAGCAAGTCGCCGTCTCCCCACCGCTTGACCCGTGTGGTGCGCGCATCCGCAAGCCCTGGGACCGGCTCACGCCCGTCGAAAAGGAAATCTACGTCCGTGCGATCGAGCGATCGATGGATGACGGACTCTACATCAAGTTTGTCGAGATCCACACGGAGCAAATGACGACGGCCGAGGCCCACCGCACGTGCATGTTTATCTACTGGCACCGCGCGCTGCTCTTGGCGTTTGAGAACATGCTGCGCTCGTACGGTGGTGAGTTCGCGTGCATCACGGTGCCGTACTGGGACTATGTGTCCCACAACACACTCTTTCTCGCGGGCCGCTGCAACAGCCTCGAGGACTGCTCGCCGATTCTTCGCGAGCTCGGCGGCTCCACAAGTGGGCGCCCACGCACTGTCAACGTCAACGGCACTCCTATCAATGGCCGCTGCGTCTCAGCGCGTCCCGGGAACCACTTTTGCGAGGCCTCGAACGTGCGCGGCCCCGCGTGCGCGCAGTGCCTGCCGCGTGGCGATTGGTCGTCGACGGGGTTCCCGGCGACCACGAGCGTGAGCTCGCTCATGCGGCAGCTCTTTTCGTCGCCCACGATCAGCAGTGTCGCGACCAATCTGGAACAGGGCGTCCACAGTACGTTTTGCATTTGGAACTCTGTCTGGCAGTAGAGAGAAGTGACTGATGACTGGTTTTGCTGACCCACAGACACGATCCACAGCTCACTCGGTGGAGCCATGGGTCGGCTCGAAGCACCTGCTGATCCGATCTTTTGGTCCCACCACACAGCGATCGATCTGCTCCACTCGATCTTTTACCACTGTGCTGTGGGCAACACGGTCCCCATGTCGCTTGCGGAGAAGCTCGCCGACCCGCGGCAGGCTACGCAGTGTCAGCGCCGCATGCCGCTGCCGCGGATGGGCCCTCGCGCGATCGACAGCAACGTGCTGCTGCCGCAGTCCAACATTATGTTTCGCAGCGGCGGCGCCCTCGAGGCGGCCGACTCGGTCCACGATCCGCAGAACCCGCTCGAGCAATTCTTTGCGCCACTGGCGACCGAGTACCTGAGCTATTCCGACATTCGCGACCTCGGCACGTTCAGCTACAATTACGAAATGTCGGGTCTGCTCGCGAGCATGTACACGACGTGTGCCGACATCTCGGCGCTTCTGGGTGGTGGTGGCGGTGGTCCCGCTGCCGTGGGTCCTGCAGGACCGTTTGGTGGTGGCGGAGGCTTCCGTCGCCTTGAAGACGAGGCCAGCGAGTCGTCGTTTTTGGAGGCCGTGATCATTCCCAACAAGCAGGAAGCTGCCAGCAACGAGGGTGACTGGTACCGCGAGGCGCTGCGCGCAGCGCTGAATGCCTC
Organism: Pythium aristosporum; assembly: GCA_023337755.1. NCBI lineage: Eukaryota > Oomycota > Peronosporomycetes > Pythiales > Pythiaceae > Pythium > Pythium aristosporum. The sequence continues at coordinate 135,016 of JAADXL010000002.1, read as the reverse complement.
GAGCGTGATTGCGTCCCAGAACCCGGCCGTGTCGGCGACCGCGCTGGCACTGCGTGAAGTGGAGAAGATGACGTGCATGTTTTACGACGAGTGCCGCGGCAACGTGACCGACTTTACGGCGACGTTCCGCAGCAGCTTCCACACGAACGCGTCGACTCCGTGCTTTACGGTCGTCAGCGACGTCAAGAGCGGCCGCGACGCCATGCTCGTCACCAACTGGAAGGACATTCTGCTCCAGTTTCTCTCGTGCTAGACGTTGGTGGTCGTGTGGGGGTGGCCCCACTGGATGGAACGAGTTTTTATATGTGTGCAGTCAAGAAGACCCCGACAGTGTGTACGCGAGTGAGAGTCAATGTAGTGAGTGGGGTCGAGCAATGCAGTCGCGGCGGTCTTTCATTAATTGAATAAATTACACTGGGGCCTCTGTGTGCATGTGTGCGTGTGTGTGTGTCTTCGGTCAAATCGACCCGTGCGGCTCGCCCTCTCTCACGGTTGCATCTCCACTTTACAAATCGAGTACGATCTTGTTCAAGAAGTCGACAAAACTCGTGTCGATCTGGTGTTCTTCTTCTTGGGGCCGCGCTTGGAACGCAAACCGCTTGATCGTGCCCGTGACAGCACCCGACGTCTGGTCGATCACGACCTCAGCACAGCACAGCGACTGGAGTTCCAGCTAAGAGAGACAGAACCACACAGGCGTCAGAACCTTATACACGGTGGGGTGAAAATTCGGAACCAGCCTCCTCACCATTTCTCCGTAGAAGAAAAACTTGACGAAGTTCTGCACGGCGCCACTGGCCAGACAGCCCAGACGGTTCTCGAGAAATGCTGCGATGACGACGTCCTTATCGGGCACACTCTCGAGCGTCGCTGACACCGAGCCACTGCGCATATGGCAGCAACACTGGTCAGATAACGAATCAGAACCGAACAGCAATTCAGTAGTCACGTACATGACGTTGGCGCCGACCCAGAGCTGCTCGAACTTGGCCGGCTCGATGGACGGATTCTCAGTGAGGTAATCGAGAACCGGGATCAGGTCCCACTGGTCCTCCTCTAGCTCTTCGGCGCTGGTTGTTGACAAGGTTTCCTGTGGGGCGAGTTCGTGCATGGTCGGGCGCGTGCCGTTGTACGAAGACGAGGTCGACGAGGTCGCTTCCTGAGGTCCGCGTTCCGGAGCAGCTTCACAGAACGGATGCACAATGTGCTTGAACAGCTCGATGAATAACTCATGGCCGTTCTCGTACAGCAGCGAGTTGACAATCCACTTGAAGGTCACGGTGAATTCCGACATGCCGGGAACCAGCATGATCTCCACTAGGAAGACTGTCGCCGTGGATTGCTGTCATTGCACACCGCCCATCCATGAGTCAACCATCACCATCAACCATCAAAGCACCGGAGTAACTACAAACCTGCTCGGCACAGAACAGCAGCTGCTGCATGCCGCTAACCTTCTCGCTCGAGACGAACTTGATGCGAGACCGCTCGAGACACGCCTGGAACTCTTGCAGGTCAAAGTCGCTGACGAGCTCGACTGCCCACTCCTCCCTACAAAGCAAGTAGCGGGAAGCATTAGTCACCATCGCTCGTGCCCCCCTCATATCACCAACAAAATGAAACGTACGAATCGGTCGTGCTCTCCCACATGACGTCAAACTCGTCCCTGTCGCCCTCGATATCTTCCACGAGAAAGTCTTCGACACGGACCCTCGGCGGCGGCGGGCCACTCGGCGCCTGGCTGCCCTGAGCGATAAAGTCGAAGCCCGTCACGGATGGCCGGCCCGTTGAGGCATCGTCCTCGTCTCCAGCCTGTGCGCTTGCGATGAATCCAAAGGCCGAACCCGGTGTTTGGTGTTCCTGCGGGGGCGCTTGGACAGGAGGAGCGGCAGGAGCGGCAGACTGCTGTGCCATAAAACCAAACGCAGATGAGGGAGGCTGCTGCTGCTGCTGGGGCTCACGCGGTTGATAGGTGCCATTGCCATTGCCATTGCCATAGGCATGAGCGCTGCCGTTGGCTTGGTACCCGCCTGGCTGGCGGTACGGCGGGTTGTACGAGCCGTTCTGCCACGGCGCCGGTGGCTGGTAGCCGCTGGCCTGCGAAGCCGTCTCGTCGTCGTCGTCGCCGTACTGCGTAGAGCCATAGCTTCCCTGACGACTGTGGTGGGGCATGACCTCACTGCCCGGGGGCTTCATTGTACCTGGTGCGCCATTCGCTCCTGTTGGCGGCGCGTACCCGTGGCCGGCCAGGAAGAGTCGCTTGCCTTCGTCACTCAGCACGCGCTCCCGTGCGCCCATGTGGTTAGTCGTCGGCGGGCACGCGTTGAGTTCATCACTGGACGGCGCACCGTCGCCGTCATTGACCGCATACGAATTCATGATCGGCGAGTGCACATTCTCTGGGTCCAGTCGCACGGCTGCCATGAACTGGAGAATCTTGCGCGCGTTCGCTCGGTAGATCGAGTCGTGGCGCTGCTGCGACAGCAGCGTGATAATCGCGAGATTGGATTCGAATTCCTCCACGAGCAAGTTGCGCTTGAGCAGCGCGACGGTCGCCGCATACGCGTTCTTGTGGACCTAGTAGATCCCACAACAAAGACGTTATCAGCTTTCCTGTACGCAATTTCATGGAGCCTATTACTCGCAGTCACTCACGTGAGCCGCGTAGAACTCAAACTTGGCATGCACTTTCTCCACGAGCAGATCCGCAACGTCCTACATGCAGCATTCGCCAGTCGGTCATGCGTCAGTCGTCTCATGAACCGCACCACGGTCTCTATTCGCCAGTGCACGAACCTTCTTCTCGTCGCCGACGATCTCCATCACGGCCGTGATAAACGCGTCCATTTTCTCGTCGGTCATGTTCCCATAGCAAATGTCGTTGATGAGCTTGATCGCGGTAGCCGCGTATTTCGGTCGCGCCTGCATCTTGGGGAGCACGTTGCTGATCTTGGGCGCCTTGATCTTGACGCGGCCCCAGGACTTCTTGACGGGCGCGCTGGCGCCTTCCGCTGTCGCTCCTTTCAAACTGTAGACGCGCACGCTCTGGCCAAACTTGACGATATCGCCGTCGTGGAGCAGGAACGGATCGTGGGGCGGGATCTTCTTGCCCTTGACAAACGTACCGTGGCGCGACATGAGATCCACGAGCTACGCGAAAAACCACCACGATCGTCAGTACTTGATCACCGTCCCTGCAGTAACAGGAAAGGTGTTTTCAAACGCACGTAAATGCCGCCCGAGTTATCGTGGATGACGGCGGCGTGCTTGCGCGAGACCGAGGGATTGCCCAGCACGTGGTCGCAGCTCTCCTGGTCGCGGCCAAAGACACTCACGAGCTTGGTCGCGATCATGTACGTGGCGCAGTGGCGCGAGTCGCGGAACGCCTCAAAGCGCGCGTGCATGTTGGCCTCGATCGGCATGGAGGCCCTACGACACCACGACACAATATATTAGCAGGCATCTGCTGGGAGCGTCCACCAAGCTGTAACCTTACCAGTCGGGGGGATGGAACTCGGCCGTGCCCGTGCTGAGGAAGGCCGCGCGCGAGGGTGTCGCGTCGCCCATGTGGCCGCCGCCGTTCATGTCGTGGGCCGGGTCCACGGGGCCGACTTCCTGCATCATCGTGGCGTCGTCTCGACTTGGAATCCAGAGAGATGGAGGAGGCACGAGAGCAGAGGACACTCGCGCGGGCCGTTCGTGAGTGCTGAGAGAGGGGGAGGGGGGACTGAGGGAATGGGGCGGACGGCGCGCGACGGCGGGACGGCGAAGGCACGTTGACAGCACGCCGAGGTGTCTGCTTCTGCCGCACGTCACGCTAGCGGCCAAGCCCTTCTGAATGTTTTCCGACCGGCAAAAGCCTTCCATCGGGAATGGAAGGTATATTATATTTCAAAGTCTTCTGTAGTCGATTTGCTGAACTAATTATATAGGGTATCGGAGGTATTTCGTTATGGCATCCGTCTGTCTCTACGGTAATCAATGCTCTCATTGGTCGAAATAGACTGCACTGTCCAACGTTTATGAGCCAATCAATAAAGATATCTCCCGGTGGCTTCATCTTCAGCTTTTTTTCGTGAGGACCCCTCATGCCGCCTCCATGTCCATCTCCGTCAGGCCCTTGCCCACGTACGGCCCCTGCTCAAGGTGCCTCTTGAGCTTTTCCAGCGTCGGAGCGTCGAGTAGCTTCTGGAAGCGGGACGCCAAGATCGCGTCAAGGACCGCAAACTTCCACTCCCTCGTCTCCTTGGTAGGCTCCGTCGAGCGGTCCAAGAGAAACTCGATGAACCCGCCGTACGAGAGCAGAGTGCGCACGCCCCACTCATTGTTCTGCAACGCGACTGCGCGAAGCAGCGTGAAGACGGCGATGCGGATCTCATCAAAGGGCTGGCGCAGACACGCCATTAGCAACGCCATCGTTGTCGGCTGCCGGCTCTCGACGCCAAGCGCCTGGAAGAGTCGCTCGTGGAGCGTCCACAATGTTGCATTCTCCGCCGGCACGCAGTTCTCGGACTTGCTGATACGCGTGGGCGCGCCGATAATCCTCGCGACCGAGTGCAGGCAGTTGACCTTGAGCGGCATCTTGGTACTCGCACCGAGCTGCAGCATGAGCTTGCAAAGGTGCTTGTGCTGGAGAAACAGGTTCAATTCTAAGGTGGAGATACTTTCGTCAGTACCTTAGCAATACACAAACGAAGAGTCCACGATACAAACCTTTCTCGGACGACGACGCGAAAGCCGCGATCGCGTCCATGGCTGCGATCTGCTGCAGCTCGTCCTTGCTTTGAACCTTCTCCTCGATGGTCGAAAGGAACGCCTTCGAGAGCATCGGGTCGTTCCAGTTCCACGATTCGACGTTCACATTTGCAGCGGTCGCCGAGATTTCTCCAATCAGTCGAAGTGCGCTGTCCCCAGTGAAAGGATCTACATAGCACACCATAGTGAGCCCCCAGTCCGAGCAAACGTCCGTAAAGTAGTACTGCAACAGCTCTTTACCCTGGTTCATGTTGAGCAGCGTGTGCAGGGTTCCTACAGTGGACATTGGAACGCAAGAAGACGGTGAGGCTAAGTAGATCCGTGCGCGGGAGTGCTACTACGGTACCAGATTCGAAGATGTGGACAATGCCGACCGCGGACTGGCAGAGCTTCGGCACGAGATCGAGAACGTTCATGACAAACAGCGTGTCGCTCGACTTGAGAGAGTTGAGAATCTATCAGGCAAAGCATGGTCAATGGATTTGTACGCTCTGCTGTACTCTGCTACGCTTGTAGCAACGTACGAGCTCTACGGCGCCGGAAGTGATCGCATACTGCATGTGACGATCTGACTGCTCGCAAATCTTAGCGATGGCTTCCAAGTACCGCATGAACTCGACCGACGATTCCGTCACATCCCTACATACTCCGGCAACCTGAGCACTATGCCCAGGGACCGAAATGTAAGGCAACTTACCCATTCTCCACAGTCAGGCGGAGAGCATCAAGTGTCGGCTTATGAAAGTCACCACCGTCCACGCGCGCGAGCTATACCAAGAATGTCAGTAACATGCCCAGGGTATCACCATGGCACCTGCCAGACTCACCAAGTCCAGCACCATCCCCGCTTTCGACGAGATCTCGACGTTTTCTTCGGCCATCGTCTGGCAGAGTTCTTGTAGCAGGGTCGAGTCGGCCTAGTTACAGGTCGATTGCAATGAGAAATTTGGAGATTCCTATTAGCCCGATTGTTTGCTGACTCACCAGAGCCCGGGCTTGGTCCTCAGTCGGTTGGTTCTTCAAGTGCCCAATCAACTGGTTCACTGACAGCAAACGTGCAGCTTTCTCGTGGTGTTTGAGGCCGGCGAGAATGAACGGCAGCATCTGCGTCGCATAACAGCGTCTGTAAACGAACTGCCCCTGACCTCTTGACCCATGTACAGGCATTCGCACCTCTGGCTCGTAGAACATGCCCTCGTTCGCATCGCTGCCCAGCACGCGATCGATACATGCGCACGTGGTCTTGACCTATACAGTAATCGCCCCGCATTGTGATGAGTTGCGCTCACACGGGTTTTCTTCGCATAGATCCGATGGAACCTTCTTGGCGTCGCCGGCGTCGCTCGCACTCTGGAGCACGAAAAAGAGCGCCTCGAGCGGCACGCGCTGCAGAAACTGCTGTACGAGTAGCTTCTCGTGCGCGGCCGCGTGCAGCGCCGCCGTGGTCGCGAGCCGCTGCTCCTGGAAGCGCTCGATCTCGTCCCAGATCGCCACAGGATCCATGTTGTTCCGTTTTGACGACCCGGAACTCCACCAGCTGACCATCACTCTGACAACAAATGATACGAACACTAACCATAGCAAGTTAAAGTGGTTAAGAGAGCCACTATCGGTTCCTATCAGTTCGGCAAATGATGACCTTTTGTACCCATTTCCTGATCACCAAGATTACATATGGAAATGGTATTGGCTCTGTTACTCTACTCGGTCTGCACAGCAATGTAGTGGTCCGAGGCCTCCACGACACGCGAGCGGCCGTGCAGGCTCTTGCCGTCACCGAAGACCTCCATCTTGGCTGCACCACTGTCGGGGACGCCGAACCACTCGTCGTCCTCGTACATCATCTGCTGCTGGATAAACAGGGGCGACCGCAGGAAGCGGCCCACGATCACACCGGCGACGACTGCAATGCCCACGGAGACGACGACCGCGAGGAGTTGGTATCCGCCCTGCTGGCCCGCAGTCCTGTGTTTGCGTGCGCGGTAGATGTCGGTGAGCGAGCTGCCGTAGTAGTCGTCCGAGACGGCCATGCTTGCAAAGGCGCACGCGAGCCCGCCAATCACACCGGGCACGCCGTGGAGGTTCAAGATGCCGGCCGTGTCGGAGAGCTTCATACGGCTCTCAAGCGCGGGCATGAGGAAGCAGTACCCCGAGACCGAGACCACGCCCGCGACGATGCCGATCGTGGCGGCGCTCGCCGGGTTGATGGCCAGTTCACAGGTCGCGCCCATGGCGACGCCGCCCGCGAGCGTGGCGTTCTGGAGGTGGACCATGTCGAACTTCTTGTTGTGGGACAGCACCACGCTGAACGCAAAGGTCGCGGCACAGGACGCGGCGATCGAGAGCAGCGTGTTGACGACAGCGCGCTCTTGGCGGAAGCCCTCGGGCGGCACGAGCGCGGCGTTGAACGACGGCCAGTACATCCACAGAAAGAGCGTGCCGATCATGGCGAAAATGTCGGACGTGTACCGCGACGTGTTGTGGGTCTGCTTGATGGGTGCGGGCACGCCCATTTGCAGCGAGAGCGCGAGCCCAAAGAACGCGCCGAACGTGTGGATGACCATGGAGCCGCCGGCATCAATGACCTCGAGAACCTCCGTGAGGACGTACTCGTTGAGCGCGTAGACGATGACTTCGAAAAAGCTCATCCACAAGAGCTGCGTCGGCGTGACCTTGCCCAGCACGGCGCCAAACGAAATGAGCACGGCACCGGCGGCAAAGTCGGCGTTGATCAGCGTCGGAGCGTCGATAACAATGCGAGGGAACCCGTCGTTGTCGCCGATCTGGTGGGCCATCTTGACGCAGATGATGCCCCACTGGGCGGACAGAACCGCGACGACAAAGTTGAGCGAGACAGCGCTGAGCGAGTACCGACGCAGATACGTCATGAGGAAGCCAAAGCCGACAAAGATCATGACGTGGACGTCCATGTACATGGCGTAGACGCCATGGAGACGCGCCGGATCGATGGACGGTGTGGCAGTCGTGTTCTTTGCGTGGCTCGTGTCAAAGTGGGCGGCGTAGAAGATGATGCACACGATCTGGAAGGCGCACGCCGTGAGCAGGAATCCCTGGGACTTGGTTGGACGCATCCTTGGAGAGGGTCGTTCGCGGACTTGCGACTTGGAAGCGACTTTAGGAATGAGACCTATGGGGGAAGAGTTGGCGAGCACGCAATGCGCAAGCAGTGAGAGGGCAGGAGGAGGAGCAGGAGCAGGAGCAGGAGGAGGAAGAGGAGAGAGAGAAGGAGAGAGAGAGAGGGAGAGAACCAGAGAACATGGATAACTCGTTTCGCGCAAAGGGCACGGGTCCTCGCGTGACGCCATTGTGTGATTCCCTCAGGTTCAACCGCATGGACGTCCAACCATATTGTATCCAGTTGAAGCTGCGGAGGAGTCGTCAGTGGCATTATCGCTCCTGATTGGGTCGCGCCCATCGGCAGCAGTTGCAGAAAGCCGAAGTGCAACGCGACAACAGCTGCATACACGTTATGTAGGACGCCACCACTGGCTGGATCTTCCAGCAAATAGAAGGGGGAAAACCTGTGACAGGCGGTTTCGGGCTGCTGAGCCGAAACCAAAAAGATCCCATCGCCTCTTCGCACGAGATACGTCCTTTCGTCCACAGCACCATCTGGCCCCAGTGCGTCATCACCAACTCATCCTCATCGTCATCTTCAAGGGAATGATGCCTACAGTCATTGCACTCCAACCAATGCGTCTCTTCTTATGTGGAAGTTCCGGTACTAACATGTGACTAGCTCAAGCATCTACTGGGCGTGTAGATTCGTCGTGCCAGTGAGCGGCTCCGTGACTTCGTGGCCACCCAAATCTGGCTGCACATGGAAGCGCTTGACCATGACGTACCGTACCGAGAAGAGCGTCACGACGCCGCCGATGCAGGCGGCACAAAAGCCCACGAAGATCCACACGGCGATGGTCGCGCCCAGGTTCTGCGGGTACTGCTGCGTCGCCGTTAGGAGCTCGGCAAAAAGGGGCTGCGTCTGCAGCGAGCCACTCTCGAGATAGCCCTGCAGTTTGTCGACCACGGGGTTCAATGTCGAGCCGGCGGTTTTGGAAAAGTCCATTGTCACTTGTACACACACGGACGCACTACCCGTGGGGTTAACACACGCGGCCGTGGTCGCGTTCACAATGTACATGGTCTCGGCCATGGGTCCGAGGGAAAGCTTGGGGAAGGTCTTTCCGCTCGAAGTACGAAGGTCGTCGGTCGTGAGCATGCGATACAGCGTCGACACGAGTCGCGCGGGCGAGAACACGTCCCCACAGATCGCCAGTGGATCTCCTGGCTGACACCGCAGCAGTAACACGACGCGACTAAAGGTACACGCTCGCTCGTTGGCACAGTCGGCACCGCAATCGCGCATGCCAAATGTCGCTGGACAACGACACACGCTGGCCGAACTAGTGCCGACGCGGTCCCCATACGTCACATTCGCACATTCGCCGCCGTTGCGACAGTTGTACTCGCGCGGACAACCCGTGTCGTCGTCCTGCACGACCACCACGACGCCCTGGTTCCCCACGTAGGCGGTCATTGCGCGGTCGGGTTCGTTGCCACCGACGGCGAGCCCATCGTACACGGCGTCTTTGGCGCTGGCGACTTTGTGCTTTAGCACCGGCTGCGATTTCTTGGCGACCAGTCGATCGTAGCCGACCGTGAGCGGCGCGCCGGCGTCGTAGATTTCATTGGGCACGGGCGTGATGAACACAAACTGTGGCGTCTTCCAGTCGGTCCGAGAGAACTTGAGGCGAAGCGGACTCACCGCGAGCAGCGAAGTGTCGAACTCATACGAGATGGACACGGCGACGTCGCTCGTCGGGGCTGAATCCAACGCTATCGAGTAGTTGCCTGGGACGATGGCACTCTCCGAGATCACGACGGCGCTGGAAGAGACCGTGATGCCGGGCAGATCGTCATCGATGACGATGACTTCGACGGTTCCACGACCGCTGACCCACTGTGGCGTCCAAGACTGGGGCCACGCGGCCTGGCGCTCGGTCGCGATAGTGAACAGCGCCTGTGTGTATGCGAGCTCGGGCGAGACCACTACGAAGCTGCGCGTGATCTTGTTATTCTGGAACGTTTGCTGGGGAATGACTGCCGCTGTGCTTTCCGTGGATGTCGCTACGTGGCTTACGGAGAAAGTGCGATTTGCATTGTACGTATTGTCGTCCACGGCAAGGAACGTCAGCTCTTGAGTCACGTTCCAGTTCCTACTCCGAATGAGAGAAATCAATCAGCAGTGATGCAAACCAAAGTGACACCATTGCACGTCACGTACTTTGGTGTGAACAGCAATGCTGTTGATGCACTGAACGTCACGAGTTCGCCCGACTCGTACTGTCCGCCTACCAGTGCACCTTGAGCTGCTGCTGATGATGGCGAGCCGGTAAAGATTGTCAGTGGCGCGTTCTCGGTATCCGCCACCACCGAGATCGTGACGTCTTGAACCGGTTCGCTCGCCAGCCGCACACGGAGTTTCGCCGTCTTTCCGACCTGGTGCATGCGACTTCTATTGCTCTCGTGCGGCACCACCGAGTGTACGGTTGTGAGGTCGCCTCGCACAGCAAGAGGAAACGGTATGGCCACGCGGGCTCGGAAAGTAATAGAAGGAACCATGAGGCAGTTCTCGACATCATCGTAGGACGTGTCGAACGCGATGAGAAGGATCTTGATCGAGGCGAGTGCGAGATCCGACGTGCGGATCGTTTGCTGGCCGCTCGAGATCATGGCGATATCAACAGAGCGAATCTTGGTCCACGATTGGGAGATGTCCAGCAGCGTGAGTGGTGTCGACGCATTGATGTCGAGCGAGTCGCTCCACCAGAGACTGATGCGACGGGCGTACTTGGCTCCTTGCATCTGTGGGATCGTGAGCACGATCTCGGTCACGTAAATGTCGCTCTCTGCGAACCCCGCCATCAGCCACGCCGAACCTGAAGCGAGCGTCGAAGCTGACGGACTTGCAATGCACGTCTCCCATGACGCGGTTGGTACAGCGTCCGTGAAAGCATCTCCGCACGGCGCAGGATCACTCGAGCGACCGCCTGGAGTGTGGATGATCCTTGTAGCGTCCGAACTACACCTCATGGATGCCGGGAACACTTGCTGTTCTCGTCGTACAATGGGAGCATTGGGGTACACGGCACTGCCCTCCTCGACCTCCAATGTCGACGCTGAGAAGAGTACGACGTTCTCATCATCATCCAGAACACGCAGCGTCTTCACACCCGACTCGTTGAAGAGACCTGGCTGGCACGGGGCAGTGGCTGCGGCTGTGCAGACACTCGTGCCATGAAACGCCGTGTCGGAGCTTTGCAGCGTGTCGCAACAGCATCATCAACGACCGAGACGCGCACAGTCTGAGGCTCCCACCAGTTGCCTGATGTGAAGAGCAGTTCGTTTCGGCAGATCGCGGTCTTCGCATCGCAATCACCTGAGGCTTGCTCGCCTGGCTGCTCGAGACGGAAGCTGATTTGGTTCTTGCCTTTGTTGACCACGGACGGAGACGGCATGTAGCCTCCGAGCGAGAGCTTCGTGCTAGCCAGCGCGGGCTGAAAAATCTCCACCTCGTTCAATCCAACGTTGTTTTCACCCTCCACCTGCAGCAGGAAATAGCGGGCTTCGACTGTCGCTGTGTAGTCGACTTGGAAGTCATCGTCCCCGAACGCGGCGACGCCTCGCGCCCCAAACACACGCCACCGTATAACGATGTTTTCGATCTCAGAGGCTGTGAACGACCTCCCCACCACGTCAAACCGCTTGGCGAACTGGGCGTTTTGCTTCGCGGCCGTTAACCCCGCAACGCCGTCCGTGGTGGTGTCTGCAAGCGGTTTGTCTGAGAGCAGGAGCCACACGGACACGGGGAGTTGCGCGGACGTGAGTGAGGCCGCCGGCACTTTTCGCTTGATTGTCACAATGACCTCATCCACGAGTCGCAACGACCCGAGGTCGGCCTGCCACCATGGGTACTTGTACACGGTGGAGGACATGGCGAACGTTGCGGCGACGCCGAGATTCGACGTCGTTTGTCCATCGATCGCTGCTTGTGCGGCGCCTGGGTGGCTCTGGGATACGCTCGCTGAACCAGCAAGGTTTATGCGACCCGAGCCGAGCACCTGCAGCTGGGGCCGGAGCGACGCATCGCTGTGGTCCTTGGAGCCGAAAGTGACCTCGGTTGCGCCGTCGTACGCGAAGAAAGTCGGCGCCGTGGTATAGACCAAGAACGTGAGATCTTTCGCAAATGACTGCTGGCTCTTCTGCGCCTTGTGCTGCTTCGCCAAGAACGCGTTCACGGCGACCGTGACATCGATCTCGACCCAGCCGGGCGCTGGAGTGTACATGTTGGCCGTCGTGTCAAACGTCCCCGTTGGCTGGATCAGTGTCTCGCCTGCAGTTGTCGAACGGATATTGACAAAGCTCGAAGGTGCTGGGAACAAGGCTGACAAGGGCAGCGACTCGGTCGTCTCAGTGTTGCGCAGTGAGCATTGGATGTTGGCATTGGCAGTGCTGACACAGTCAACTCGAAGCCAACTTTCTTGCCACGTCTCCGCTACTGAACCTTCAGCAACTGCGACACCGACTTTGACGCCACCCAGGCCACCATTCTCACCACCACTGACTCGGTAGAGTCGAAGTTTCGCGCCTCCGACTTGGTGGCTGCCGGTGGCTGATGCGATCGCTGGGTTCACGATAAATTTGACAACACCAATACGAACAATGCGAGTGGCGGTTGAACTGCTGGACGCGTTCGCAGCGACGGAGAACGTCGCTGAATCTCCGGCTGCTGCAGTCGCAGATATGGCGGTATCGCTGCTGAGCGTGAGCATCGTGTCAGCTTTCGCTGGCAGCACGAGTTCAAGTGGCTTGTACTGTTGGCTCCCTCCTGGCTCCCAATGCATCGGCTCGCTTCCGAGGCGCACTTGATACGATGCAAAGCCTGGACCAGACACTTCATTTTCTCGTATCGTCAATAACGAAGCGTCCAACAACACGACAGCGACTGGATATCGCGCCACGAAGATCGTCGCCATGGCTGCGTCTGGCTGATTGTAAAACGAATCCGTCGTGCTGGTAGAGAGAACACGAACACTCGAGTAATACACGCCACTGTCGATGCCGCTCCTGGATGACGCCATTGCTTCGATCTCGACGGGTTGAGCCACATTCCAATTGGACGGAGTGAACGTCAACGTCGGTGCTGATACTCTGATACCATCGTCCGCGACGGCAATAAGCGACAGCTTGACGTTCCCCGCTGGCTCGGTCGACAGTGATACGCCCAGTGCGGCCTTGTGGCCGTTCATGCGTACAGCGACGTTATTCCGTGGCGATATCACGGACGCCGATAGGTGACGAACGCCTTCCGGACTGACCACGACCCCGGCAGGATCGTCGTCCAAAATGAACACGGCAATCTCTTGCTTTGCCTGTGGACTTGTCATGACCCCAAAGCTCTCGACCCACGGGAACGCATGCTGCGCGTTGCCCGTGTCGTATGTGCCTGGCTTTTGCGTGTAGATCTTTGTGCCCAGCGTGAACCCAGTCGTTTGCGCGAGCGACTGACGCAGTAGGCCGTTGTAGAGCGGGGCGGTGCTGGAAACAGCCATGGTGATGATACTCATTGGTAGCCCCTGGGTACGCTTATTGGCAACTGCCGCCACGACCACCGTTTGCCGCGTGGCCCAGTTACTCGTCGTGAACTTGAGCGTCGACACCGACAGCTTCACTTCCGTCGCGACACAGCTGAACGTGACGGTGACATCGGCAGGCGGCGCTGAGTTCAGCCAGACGTCCATGTTGTCTGTCTGACCGATCTCTGAGACTGAGAGACTTGCCTTGGATACGAGCACCGCGGGGTCGCCGTCGTCTTTGATCGTGACGATCGTGCCGATAAAGTCTGGGAGCTCATTACGGCGCTTGTCAGTCTCTAGAAGCACCGTCCGGTAGCCAAACCACTCCCCCGGGTGTTCATAGTCAATGCCGATATGGGCGCCACCGGCGGCGTTTCGCATCGTGACTTTGAAGACCTGGTCTGGCGCTTCGAACAGTGTGTCGTCTAGAATCGGGATCGTCACGGTTGTGCTCTTTTCTCCTTCGGCAAATGTGACCGTCGTGGACACCAGAGGAGTGTACGCGACGTTGGCGGTGGCCGTACACGGGCTCAGATGGGTACACTTTCGCGTCTGCACGACGCCGTTGTCGTAGTTGTCGTCGTACTTCTGCTTGCCTGGAAGGATCGTTCCCGCGTAGGTGGCGACGTCGACCGACACCGATCCACTGGTGTAAGTGTTCATGCCGCTGGCATCCGTCAAGCCCGTGCGCACGATCTCCACCGTAACGCTCCCCGCATTTTCAAGCACCTCGTACTGGGCCTGCTTGAACGAAAGCGTCCCAGCATCGCGATCGTCCACGATATACACCCAGATCTCCGGCCGCGAGCCGATACTCGCACCACCATCGACAGCCGTCATGCGGATCTTGAATGCGCGCGTCACAGGCTCGTACTTATTGTTGTTGAAGATCTTGACTGCAAACGTTTTCCGTGTCTCGTCGTTTGCCCAGGTGAGCTTGTCGGACGTGGCCTGGTAATCAAACGCGAAACTGCCGCCATCAGTCGCGTTGCTCCCGCCGCTTGTACCGACGGTTGCGACACTGAGTGTCACGGGCGTGTAAGAAGATGACGCCCCCAGTGATCGAACGATGGACACGACGGCGCTGCCATTGTCTTCGCGACAGAAAATGAAAGGAGCTGCAAAGTCGAACCGGCCAGCGTCTCCGTCGTCGGCGATAAAGACCACAGCTGTACGAGTCGCACCAAACTTGGCGACGCTGGCGGTGGCGTCATTAGCTTTTGTAGGGGACAAAGCTGACAGTTCGAGGTAGAAGAATTCCTGCGCTTCGTATAGTGCGTCGTTGATGATGCGAATGGGGATGAACGCTTCCCGTTGCGTATCTTCAAACTTCAATTGGTAGATTGGGTCGGTGAGTTGGAAGTTCTTGGCGTTGATAGCGGTTGCCTGGCCAGGATTGGCGAGTCTGTACGTCACCGTGACAGTCCCACTGGCGCCACCTGCGCGAATAACTTTGACCTGCACAAGGCCCGCGTCTTCTGCAAACGTATAGGTGCTGGCACTAAAGGAGAAGAGACCCGCTGCAAGTGGCATCACCGAGAGTTGGATCAGAGTTATGACAAGCTACTCAGGCACACACATGAGCTGATAACGCACCATCACCGCCGTCCACAATCTTGATATACGCGACTTTGGCGTTCTCATCGATGGAGACGCCGCTGCTTTGCGAGGCGACCACAGCCTCAAAGTACTCGTCCTCCTCGTACACGCCGTCAGAGATGACCGTCACGACCACAGTCTTTGCTGACTCGTTTGGATCGAACTTCACAGGAACACCGGCCAACGCTGTATAGTCTTCTCCGACTGTAGCGCTCCGTGCATTCGAGTCACTTGAGGGCCGCGTGGACACGAAGACCGTATCCGTCGCAGAGAGACTGCCCGTTCGCACGAGCCTAAGCTGGAAAGTGACGGTACCGGGGGACTTGCAGACAGCGTCACATTCAATCACTACAAACGGCGCAGAGGAGGCGATGAAGGTAGCATCAAAGCCTACGGTCGATGCCGCTACAGCCGTGCCAGCCAGCGAGACGAGCAGCACGAGAAGCGCGAGCGCGACGGAGACGAGTGGGCGTGGCCCATGCCGTTGGCGCCAGCGGCGAGGGGACAGACCCGATGCCGTCGACGCCGTGGTGCGTAGAGACATGATTCGC
Organism: Pythium aristosporum; assembly: GCA_023337755.1. Lineage (NCBI taxonomy): Eukaryota > Oomycota > Peronosporomycetes > Pythiales > Pythiaceae > Pythium > Pythium aristosporum. The sequence goes on along the minus strand of JAADXL010000002.1, from coordinate 119,454 downwards.
AAAAGACGGACGCGGTTCTCTTGGTCTCCTCTGGGGGGCAGACTGTGGGGTGGGAAAGGCACGGGACTGAAACGGTTCTTGGTCCATGTAAAACCGATTCAGACCATCACTCTTCCGAACTTCAACTCACTTTTTGGTTATTTTGATATACAAATAGTCTATATACAGTATTTACGTCTAGTAATGGTTAGTTTTGCAATTTCATGAAACTGTGAAACATGATATTCAGTTGTTTTCGAAGGTTGCAACCAACACTCTGTCTTCGGGAAGGGGAGGGAAAAGCATGCCAGTCCGCATTCTCCCAGCGCCACCGCCGACCGCCGCCGCCGCCGATGGCCTTATCCACCAGCGCCGCCCGCCCGTCCTCTCAAGCCCCCTCCACAGAGCGTCCCGACATGCCGACAGTGTAATTTGCGCAGCATTAGTGGCGCCTCGGATGGCTTGTGCTGGCTGCTCTTATCCCCGCACTTTCTCATTCGATTCGAATCCCCAGTGCTCTCTTGTCGAGCGGACGCAGGGACGTCGGTGAAGCGAAAGAAGAGGCCACTTTGGAATTTGCCCGCGAGCGACCGCAAGAAATACAGTCCCCCACGAGCGCGAGTCCACCACAAGACGGAGACGCCATGACTCGCTTCCTGTCAGCCTTCCCGGAGCCGTCACGAGACAGCGTCCCGCTCTCGCAGCCACTACCGTCGCTCAGTGCGATGCTCCTTCAGAACCAAAAGATTGGCGACTACGTTTTCCGGAAGGACGTGGTGCAGCCGCAATCGGCGACGACGGTCACGACGGCTTTCCCACCGCAAGATCCTTTCGATTCCATCAACACGTACGTGAACCTAGCTACTACTATTTTGGCTGCGACTGTTCTTTCTCACTATTGCTTCTGCTAGACTGAGCGAAAGCGAATGGGAAGAACTCCTCAGCGGTGCTGACCGCCTCGAAAACTACGTCAGCCCCGACATCGCGCACGTCTTTGACTCTCAAAACAAAGTCCAAGGCAGCCAGGAACTTGATATGAGTGGTCGCGAGTTTGTTTCCAGTCCAGCAATCCCAGTCATTGGACCCGTTCCACGGACGTTCGGGGATATGGTCGTTCCAATTCGCCTCCTCGACCCAGCACACCCACGCCCAGGTGAGACCGCTATCTACGTAAAACGGCCGTTTAGATATATTCACTCCTGTCCCATTTCGTGGTCAGATCGACAACGTTCGTCTCGATACAGTTTGCGTGATAAGCCTCGCACGGCTGCGATTTCGTTCGAGTCTCGAGTACTTCTCGCCCCTCTCCGCCCACTTGCGCACACAATGAAGCTCCCAGGAAAGTCTGCGCGGACTCGCCTTTTCGGAAGCCCAGGCACTGGTGAGAAGGAAAACCAACCAGTGAATGTCGAGCTGTGTGCGACAAGAGCAGCGCACGCTCTCGACCATCTTACCAAGCCCAAAGGAAACGCGGGGAAGAAACCCATAAGCCACGGCCGACGTCTGCTCGACGGTGTGATTCGCACTGGCAAGAAACCAATTGGCCATGGCCGACGCTCGCTTGATAGTGCGACTCCTGTCAATGTCCCACGGGCCGCGCCAGCCACCTGTCAATCGGCGCGCAGGTGGAAGAATTGCTCTGTTCCAGGATGTGCCAAGGGTGCTCGATCCAAAGGCCTTTGCAAGCGCCATGGAGGCGGCAAGCGCTGCTCGTTTCCCGACTGTCCTCGCAGCGATCAAGGCGGAGGACTGTGCATCGGACACGGCGGTGGCAAGCGGTGCACCGTTCTCGAGTGCTCTAACTCGGCGCAGTCGCGCGGCCTGTGCAAAAGCCACGGTGGTGAGTGCCGCGTGTGATGTGGATGTAGTGTTGTGGGGATTCTGATGGCTGCTCGAACGTAGGTGGCAAGCGCTGCACCGTTCACGGCTGCACGAAGAGCTGTCAAGGCGGAGGCTTCTGTCGCGCCCACGGCGGGGGAACCAAGCGCTGCAAGGCCCCCGTATGCTCCAACTACTGCCACACCAACGGACTCTGCCGCATCCACAGCCAAGACGCCGACGTCTACCACCACTGACAGTAGTGACAGTAGTTGCCTTTCACCATCGAATCTCATAGAATTAGCTATCACACGAAAGAGAAAAGATCTTGAGGTGTACCATATATCGGGTACACTAGGACCGATCTGATTCTGCCGCCAAACCAGATCCGGCGCTCCTCGGGCTTTTTGGCGCGCAGCCATCTCGGGGACTTCCCTCTTCGCTTCCTTGGCCCCAAATAAGATGGACGACGACGTGCTCCAGGCGCAGGTACGTAGTGCGTTCTCTAGAGGCGCTTCCTCTACTGTATATCTCACGGTGGTGTATCTCTAGTGTCTCAAGAAAGTCGTGGTCGAGGAGCGCAGTGCCGACGGCTCGGTCACGCGCTCCGAGCTCTCGACCGAGTTGGCGCTCAAGAAAGAGATGGGCAACGCGCGCCTCGTGAGCGACGACGCGATGCTCTGGGTCGCCCACGGCTCCATCCAAAGCAAGCCCGTGGCGGCGGCCGAGAACGATGCGCAGCCGCCCAAGCAGCACGTGACCGTGACCAACGGCAAGCGCAGCTTTTCGTTTTTCCTCGAGTCGAACGCCGACAGCGACTCGTTCCTTGTGGAGCTGCGCGCGCAGGTCGCCGGCAAGAGCGGGCTCGAGGCCAAGCGCAAGAAGCGCAAGATCCGCAAGCAGATCGTCGAGAGCCAGAGCGCGGGCTTCGTTCCGGTCGTCAACTCGCTCGCGAGTCCCATGAAGCCGGCGCCGCTCACGCCCAACAGGCGCCGTCTCAGCGACGCGACCAACTCGCCCGCGAGGCTCGCGCCGCCGCTGCCCATGTCGGTCTCATCGACCGTGTCGGATCCCCACGGCGTGTTCACGTCGCCGTCCAAGTCGCCGTTCCGCTCGCCGTTCCGAAAGAACCCGACGCCTCCGCCGCCGCGGGTCGCGACGCCCATCGTCTCGTTGTCGCTCCCACCGAAGAGCCCGGCCGTGTCGCTCACGTCGTCGACGCCGTCCCCAATGGCGCCTCGCAGTACCTCGTCGTCGGCCTCGTCGATGACGCCGCCGCGTCCGCGCGAATGGCTCAGTCCTGCGCGCAGTGGGAGCGGCGTGAGGCGCGTGCGGCCCCAGCTCACGCCGCCGTCTCTCCGCCGCGAAAGCTTGGGCACGCCCGGCAGTGCGAGAAGCCGAGACAGCAGCGAGAAAGAGAACACGCCCGTCCGCTCCAGTGGTGGCGGGATTGTCAACAAGCGCGTGCGCTCGCTGGAGCGCATGCTGGACGAAGTGCCGCGTGAGGACCTCGAGCACTCGGCCGGTGCGCGGCCACCGCCCGTGCGGTCGCCGTACTTCCTTTCCCCATCGAACGCACGCGAGATGAGCCCTGTGCGCCGTCCGTCGCCCGCTAAAAAGCTGCGGTCTCCGGCTAGGCCGCTCGGCGAGCTGCAGCAAAACGGCACGCCGCCGCTTCGTCCGCTCTCGGCGCTGGCGACCACACCAGGCAGCACCCCAGAGTCTGGTGGTGAGATGGGGCTACGCAAGGTGACCCATGGGCTCCTTAACCTTGGCAACTTCTGCTACATGAATGCGATCGTGCAGTCGCTCGCCGCCTTGCCGGGTTTTGCCGACCGCCTCCAAAATGACGACTGGCTCCTGCCCATCATCAAGAAGCACCTGGCAGTCAACGGCGCCGATCGCAGTACCCGTGAGATCGCAAAGCTGCTTGAGACGTGGACAAGAGCGAATCCCAGTGACCGACTCGCTGTCCAGGACAAGCTTGCCGTGCTGCTGCAGCAAGTAATCGACGGCAGCGACTCGGCCATCAACCCAGAACCTCTCAAGAACGTCATGGGGCGGCGGAATCAGCGGTTTGCATCGTGAGTTGATCCGTGTTCAGTGCGATGAACGGTCTGTTGGAACGGCTCTATTGACGTTTCCTTCCTTTGTAGGCATTTCCAGCAAGACGCCCACGAGTTCCTGCTGCAGCTTGTCACGGAATACGAAAAGGAACTGGTCGAGGCCGTCGAGGGCGTGCTGAAGATGGTCACAGAGAGTGAGGGAATCAGCGAACAACCCAGCGAAGAGCCGACTCCGTTACCCGAGCCGGCACCGGCCGAGCCATCCCCCGTTCCACCAAAGAAATTCAATCTGCTGAACTTTTTCCGCCCCGCAAAGAAACCGGAGGAGGCTGTTCCCACCGAAACCGTGAGTCCAGAAGCTGCGCCGGCTGAGGCCTCAAGCCAAGCCAAGCCCAACGACCAGGATGCACTGGTGGCCGAGCTGTTTCCGGCGGAATGCTTCCGCGCAGAGCTGTACCGAACACTCACGTGCTGCAGCTGCCAGTACAGTCGTCGCCAAGTGGAGAAGTTTTACGACTTTTCACTAGATCTCCCGTACGTGCCGATGCCTAAGTCGCCCGTGCGAGAACCACAGAGTGAGCCGGCTCTCAGTGGCTCCCTCAGCCAGCAATGCCATTGCGGTGTGGACGCTGTCGTGGTCGAGTCAGCCGGTAGTCGCTTTTATTGCTGTGCCAAGTCGTCGTGTAGTCTGCGGGACAAGGTGGAAGAGGAAACGCCGACCAAGCCGGACACAAAGCTCAACGATTCGACAGTGTCGGCGACGACATCAACGGCGTCAGCGTCGCCTCAAGTGCCTGCGATGCCCTCCATTCAATTGGCGGATCTTCTCCGCGATCAGTTCAAGTCGGAAGTGCTGGAACTCACGTGTGAGAAGTGCAAAGATGGCCGCGAGGCCACCGTGCGATATGAGGTCAAGTCGCTGCCGCGCGTGCTGGTGCTGCATCTCAAGCGGTTTGAGGTCAACCCAGAGACGGGCTTTCTGTACAAGCGAAGCGACCTCGTAGAGGCCCCACGTGACTTGTTCCCTGCGCAAAATATCCACGGCTGCGACGCTGAAGCCTCCGACTTCGGCGACAAGCGGTATACCCTGCGGAGTGTCGTTCATCACCTGGGGCGGACAGTGGACGAAGGCCACTACGTCGCCGACGTGTGTGGTCCGCGCGGTGGCTGGCGACGGCGAAATGACACTCATGAGACCCTGGTACGTTACTCATGATCGTTTATTGCATCAAAGGACACTGAACTGATAGATGATACCTTCGTAGATTGGAGAGGACTTTGCGCTGCGCGCGAGCCGCAGTCAAGAGTCGTGCTACATGATGTTTTACATGCTGGCCGCGCCCGCCGACGCGCAAGAACTCGACAAGGAAAACGTATCCGCCGAGACGCCGCGGTCGTCTCTAGTGGCCGCCACACCACCCAGACACCCCGACTCCCCGGCGTCGCTCGTCGGCCGACGAAGAGATATGACCCCACCTCGACGGGCTTCCACAGTATCCAAGAGTCTCCACGAGTTGCTATAACTAGGGTATGCTAACTGTCTATCACCATTTGAAAGTGCTCATCTGTGGTGTTTGTGTATGGGAACAGTAGAGTATATTCATAATAAAAGAGAGAGCCTTCCAGATGCTCTGCTTGCGGTTGCGCACACTGCGCAGTCTTCTGTACATCAGTCGTCGCCACCCACAGCCACATCACATGTGATCCCGTCATCAGATTCTACGGCAGCGACCCGCGTGGACGCTGGACGCCGTGTCATGGGGATCTTGCCCTCGGCCGATTTTGGCGAATGCCACGCGCTCAGGGCGCTGTATCATTTGCTGCTCGTTCCTTCCTATGTCCTAACTACGTAGCGGCGCGCTGCACGGTCTCCCACGGATCGCAGGGGTGCCTGCTGCGACCCCCCCTCTGCCTTTATCATTGGGAGACATTGTTGGGGTTGGCATACGCGTCCGGCGACTCTTGTACGGGGATTAGCCTCATGAGGATGCCTACGACCAACAGTGAGATAAAAGCATTCAGCGTCCGTGCCACCTGAAAGAGCGATTGAAACGAAGCCCACGACGTACCAACGGGTAGCGAGAGCGCGCCATAACCAAAGCACACAAGCCACTGATTGAACGAGATGCCGCTGGTCTTGGTGAAGTTGCCGCCAAACTCGGCCAGCAGCACCTGGACGACGACCGTGACGACGATCACGGCCATGAACAGCGTGTTGGTGAGCACGCCGTGGAAGACGCGCCAGTCGTTGTTGGTGCGGCGCGCATTGAACTCGTTGAAGAGCTGGCTGAAGACGAACGTGTTGAAGATGATCGTGTAGTGGCGGTAGTCGTACTGCGCGCAGTACTTCTTGACGCAGTCCGTGGGAAAGTCGCTCAACGCCAGCGGCGGCTGGGCTTTCACATAGTCTTCACAGACGAGCCCCAGTGAACACGCGCCGCCGTTGCCGGTCACGCACGCGTCGCTGCTGATGGTTGGGAATGACGACCTGAGTTCCCATTCGTGCCGCACACAGACGTTGCCCTCTTGCAGGCCAAACTCCAAGTGGCCGTACGCGAGCAGGAGAAAGACGAGGGCGAGCTGGAACGTGGCCTGCACGACAATGTTCTTGACGATGCAGCGGCCCAGCAGCGGCGCCGACTTCTTGAACGGTCTCCGATCCAGCAACGCCTCGGTGGGCGCCTCGGTGCCGAGCGCGAGCGCGCCCATAGTGTCCATTATGAGATTGATCCAGAGCATCATGACCGAGTTAAGCGGCGGCTCCTTGCCACCGACAGCGCTCACGAACGTGACCACGAGCGCGACGATGTTGACGGTCAGCTGGAACTGAAGGAACTTGCGGATGTTGTCGTAGACGCAGCGCCCCCAGAGCACCGCGCGCTTGATGGACGAGAACCGGTCGTCCATGATGATGATGTCGGACGCCTCCTTGGCCAGGTCCGTGCCGGCGATGCCCATGGCAAGGCCCACATCGGCCGTGCGGAGGGCCGGCGCGTCGTTCGTGCCGTCGCCCGTGACGCCCACGACTTCGTGGCGGTCGCGCAGCAGGTTCACGAGCCGGAACTTGTCGTCTGGTGACGACCGCGCGAGCACCTGCAGTCGCGGTAGCAGCTTGGTCACTTCCTCGGTAGGCGTCTTGCGAAACACGGGGCCTTCCAACGCGAGGCCGTCGGCCGTCATGATGCCGCACTGCCGAGCAATGGCCGACGCCGTGTGGATGTTGTCGCCCGTGACCATGCGCACCATGATGCCAGCGCGCTTGCAGTCGCGGATCGCGTCGGCGACGTCTGCACGCAGCGGATCCTGGATGCCAAAGATCGCGTTGATGACGAGCTGGTCCTCGGGCGCCTCAGTGAGCGCTTGAAGATCCTCGGGCAGATCGGACCGACGAAAGTCGCGGTGGGCCACGCAGATCGTGCGCAGCGCGGACTCGGCCATCTTGGTGATGATGCCGTTGAACTCGCCGCGCTTGACGTTCGTGAGGTCGCACACGAGCCCGTCGTGGTTGACGTACTTGGTCGCGCGCGCGACAATGACTTCGGCCGCGCCCTTGGTGAAGAGCCGTGCCGTCTTGCCGTCGGGGCGTGTGACAAGCGCGCTCATGGTCTTCTTCTCGGAGGAAAACGGGAAGAGCCGATCGCCGCGGTCCTCCTGGAAGTGCTGCTTGCGCAGCGCCATGTGGTCCACGCCGGTTTTCTGCAGGAGAATGAGCAGGGCGCCCTCCGTCTTGTTGCCCTGCACGACGGGCACGCCCTTGACGTCCTTGAGGAACGCGCTCGTGTTGACTGAGATGTTCTCGGCCATTTGCGCCAGTGCCCTGGGGTCCACGGGCAGCGAGACACTGGCCTGCTTCAGCACCGTGCCATCAAAGTACCGGCCGAGGATCCAGCCTTCGACGACCGTCATTTTATTTTCCGTGAGCGTGCCCGTCTTGTCGGAGCAAATGCTCGTGACGTTGCCCATGGTCTCACAGGCCGCAAGCACGCGGATGAGGTTGTTGTCCTTGAGCATCTTCTTGGTCGAGTACGACAGCGAAATGGTCACGGCGAGCGGCAGCCCCTCGGGGATCGCGACGACGATGATTGTCACGCCGATGAGAAACGTGTGGAGAATGTAGTTGGGCCACGAAAACTCCTTCTTGTCGTCCGACAGCGCGTAGATGACGATCATGGCGATCATCGTGGCGATGGAAAAGAACATGCCGACGTAGCCAATCTGCTTGGCCATGTGCTCGAGCTTTTCCATGAGCGGCGTGGCCTTTTGCTCGCGCACGAGCTTGGCCTTGATCTTGCCCCAGCGGCACTCGGTGCCGACCGCGATGACCATGCACTCACCACGGCCCGAGGCCACGAGACAGCTCGACAGGAGGAACGGATCCTTGCTGTGGTGCTTGGTCACGTCATCCGGCTCGCCCGTGAGGCTCGATTCGTTGCATTTGAGATCCTGGCCGCGGATCAGCACGCAGTCGGCTGGGACTTTATCGCCCGTTTCGAGAATGATCACTTCGCCGACCGAAATGTCGCTCACGGACACTTGGTCGGGCTTGCCGGCGCGCATGACCTTGACGAGCACGTCGTCATTCTTGGCGCTGAGCACGCGGAACTGCTTTTCCTTGGAGTAGTTATTCACCGACGTGACGACCGCGACGAGAAAGACGCCCGTGAGAATCGCCACGCCCTCGCTCCAGCCCGTCTCGGGGTGTTCCATATAGCCCGTCACGAGCGACGCGATCGCGGCGCAGATGAGAATGATGAGCGTCGTGTCCTGGAGGCTCTCAAAGAAGAGCCGCAAGAGCCCTTTCATGGGCGCGTCCGTGAACAGGTTCCAGCCAAAGCGTTCTCGCCGCGGAGTGAAGTTGACATCGACCTCGCTCTGCGGGAGCCCGTGGTCCGGGTCCACGCACAGCAACTGCGCGAGCCCACGGACGCCGCCTATCCGATTGAGCTCGGCCAAGTTGCTCTCGGTCATTTGATCCTGGTTCAAATGTCGAATCTCGTCGATCGAGATGCCGTACGGCGACGTAGGCGCGACTTTGTTGGCGCTCAGATGCGCCTTCGTGCTGGCGGCTCCAGGCGCGATCGCCATGAGCTCGCCCATGTTTGCGACGGGGGCTTGTCTTGGTCTGCGGGTCGGAGCAGTTCTAAGAGGAGAAAAAGAACGCCGTCGATTGCGGTTTACCACGTGGGCATCTGGAGAGGGCAACTCCCACTGCGTCTCGTCTCGAGTACTCTACCCGCGCGTGGGTAGTGGATGGCAGCGCCGCACCCTTTGCCGGTCTCTGTCTCTGTCGCTGTCTCGGACTCGTCTCGTGCAGCCCGCACGAACTCCCTTGCCTCTAAACGCTGGGGACACACGCGCTCCGGACGCGTTCACCGTCTTCGGTTTCTGACCTTCCGAGCTGAGCTAATATAATCCCGAGCCGAGTGCGTTGCGGCTGCGCTCATACATATTTAGCACACAAACCTTCCTTATCGTCGCTTAGTTGAGTCTGGCCGTCAGCCCGCACTGCTATTTTTACAGCGGCTTCTCAGTCGCGGAGGAGACGCTAGATCCCCCTCTGTTTGGCGTCTCCCCACAACAACAACAACCTGCATGTGAAGAGGAGAGCTGCTGATGGACATTTGCCAAAGCAGCTCCCAAGCAATAGAGATGCCAACGTTGAGCTATTTTCATGAACCCCAACCGCGAGGTTGATGTTGAACCTCAACCCCAAATACTATGTTCATCCGATCAGAAGGCACTATACATAGATCAGTATGCTTCCCGTCTCTACATTTCGAGTCGGCCAATCTCCGGCCCCGCCACCACGAAGCTCCACCCCACGCACTCCAATATTCTCGAGTGCTTCGTTGTGCGCACTCTTGACGTCGCGATGGATGCAGCCGATCGTGAGACCCTTCTGCGCCGAATCGACGAGCTCCAACTCAGCCTCCGCGAAGCCGAGGCACACCAACAGCAGCTGGAGATCGAGCTTGCTGACGCAGTGATACGAATTAACGAAGCTGAGCAAGACCTGAGGAGTGAGCGTGAGCTTTGCCGTGCCCTTCAAGAAGCCGCTGAGGATGAGTCCCTCGTAGAAACTCTTGAGCGTATTATTGTGCGCCACTCGGTCGCAATGCGTGACGAGCGATCGCGCCTGGACGCCGCAGTGCAGCATGAGCGAGCTCTATTGGAGGAGCGTCTGGAGACTGCGGTGCAGCGTGAACGAGCACGATTGGAGGAGCGTCTGGAGGCTGCGACAATCCGCCACGAGCAGGCAATTCTTGCTCTCGTCGCGAGTCATCGACATGAAGTGTCCCAGCGTCTCGATCGCGTGCTCGCGCAGAACAGGGAGATCTTCACGCGAGTCACGAGTTCGATTCAGGACGTATGGTCAGCTCAAGGCACGACGCGCCCATCACTCGACAAAGAACACTGGTTTCTTTTGGCCAGGGAGGACGACGGTGCACCCGACGGCACACGGACGGTATCGTTCAAGATTCACGCAGGGCAAAAGGACTACATTGACAGGATTGGCAGAACCAAGGACGTCGTGGCGAGCCCGGCGGCAAGTGGAGTCGACATTCGCCAGAGCGCAAAAAAGCGAATGCGAGATCTGACGCGTGGTCAAAATGTAAGTACGCGGATGCATGGTGTTTTGTTTTACTTCTAGTCTAATTTCTATGCAAGCAAACCAGGATATCGACATTAAAGCCCTTCGATTCGCGTGCGCTGATCCCGACAGATTGGATTGGTTCCTCGCCCTCCTGTTTGAATCGATTGATATTGCAGTCTCCACTCCCAGAAGCCTCAGCATCAACAGATTCCAGGAGGAAGCGAGCCAGAACATCCGTGAAGCCTTCATGTTAGAAACGCTTTTCGTTGGCGCTGCTGTTGGTGCCTAGGAGCAAGTGAGAGTCTCAGCTTGTGAGATGATTGTTGTCCAGAATAAACGTACCTTTTCCTGGTGACTGGGATTTCGCATTGTGAGCGAGCATGACCAAGTTCTCGACCATATCCGGCGTGAGCGCGGCACGTTTGACAGTCACCACGTTTCCACCCGTGGAGAAAGCGCGTTCGGACGGGACTGAAGTTGCGACACAACCCAGCCACTTTTGGGCCAACTTGCTGATAGTGGGGAAGCGCCGAGCATTTGCCTTCCACCACTCTAGAGGTTTCTCTTTCGGCTTCTCCTCCTGTGTCGAGTTCAGATAGCTCAACGCCTCAGCTTTGAAGGCAATAAAGCGCTGTCTCTTCGCCTCTTCTTCATTCACTTGCGTACGTTGTCGAGTGGTCTGCCCGAACAAATGAGCATCAAACGTGTCGATTAGACTTGGCGAGGGCTTCGTTGGCGATAGAAAAGTAGGCGCAACATCTGCAGGGGTCGTCTCCTCGTGGGCTTCATTCTTCGGCTCTTCCAGTTTCATCATGGCATCGATAAGGCAGTCGCTAGCATGCTCCATCTCGTAGTCGTGCAAGCAGTTCATGTCGGTAAGTCGAGGATCGAGCAGTGGAACCCACATCAAATCTCTGTCCATACCACTGAAACGCTCAGAGAACAGCTCGAGCAGCGCCTTTCGTACTTCGTGCAGGTCATTGAGAGCTCGGTTGGCAAAAACTCAGTCTTGACCTTGGCGTACTCCTCGTCAAAAACGTTTGCATTTCGCAGATACCGCTTGATCATCCGCAAATACGGAAACGCCTAGATGAACGTTGGATACTCTTCGCCGCTCAAGCGCTTGGTAACACTGGCAAACGGCGCCAAAAGGATGCATAGGCACTTGACGTAGAACCAGTCTTCTTGGCTCAACGAATCCGTAAGCACCGCGTCGGAGAACTCGGCGTTGCCCGCGGCCGTTCCGAGGTAGGCAAAGAACGCATCAATATCATCCTTGATCTTGAGAAAGCGTTGCAGCATATCGTGCGTGCTGCTCCATCTCGTGGGGCAGTCAAGTATCAACGAGAGGGGAGATCTGGTCTTTGCTTGCTGCAGGCGAGTGAGGCGATATTTTGCCTTTGGCGACCGATGGAAGTACGTTGCGATCCGTCGGAAACGACCGACGCGTCCTCGAACGGTGTCGAGATCCTTCTTTGCTTTCACAAACTTTTTCATTCCGATGTGGCTGTCGACAACCTTGCGAGCAGCATCGCGAACTTGTTGGATGGCCTGGTAGTCGACAGCGTTGTCGGCTACATCGTCGTCGTTGTCCGTCTCCGATTCTTCAACATACTCGCCATCGCCCTCGTCGTCCTCGGCAATTGTGGCATCAGCTGTGGCGCCCTCGCTGTCGCTAGTATCAGTGAAGATCGTGGTCGTCTTGGTCGGCGAGCTCACTGCCTTCTTTCTTCCATTCTTCCTCTGAGCCTTGGTCTTTGGTGTTTTGTTTTTCTTGCGGATGCGCATGAGGGCCCCTGCGAGTACCAGTTGGAGCGAGTGTGCTATGCACGACATGTGCCTGAGCCCGGAGCTGTTCGCGCCACTGACTGCATTTGACGCTCCATCCCGAATGAGCATGGCGCACTTGTCTTTGTCGAGTCCCCAATCGTCGAGTAGTTGGATGAGCTTCGTGGCAATCCGTCCCCCGCCGTGTTTCTCAGGAAAATGGGCTACGCCAAGCAGCTTGTTGTGGGACTGGAAGGCATCGTCGACGTAGTGAATTGTAAGACTCATGTAGCTGCGCGTGCTACGATCTGTCCAAACATCCGTTGTTAGGCAGTAGAAGCCCGAGTGGATGGCTAGCTCCTTGCGCAGGTTGTCGCGTAGGTCGTCGGCATCGGAATTTATCGCCTCACGGATCTGAGTCCGGCCAGGCAAGTCGACACAAAACCCACCGAGTTCTCCGAACAAATCGCACAGCTCTTGAAGTTCTTCGTCTTCCACGATTGCCATTGGCCGCATTCGTCGGGCAATCCACTTGGCGAGCGCGCGTTTTATCTTATCGTTCTCGTCGCTCGTGAGCAGTCGCTTGGGTTTTCCGCTTTGTGTGCCATCTGACGACTTGCGCCTCTTGGATCGTTTTTTCTTTCGCGGGCTGGGGGTGATGAAACTGGCCAACAGATCGCGGTGCTTGCCCTTCATGTGTTCAACCACAGCATTACCACCAGGCACGTACTTGATACCCTCGTTGCACACAAGACAGTATGCCGAACTTGACATCTCTGCTGGATTGTACTCCTCTCGGTAGTCGCGGCAAACTCTGCTTTCGGGACAAGTCTCACGCACTGCCAGTAACTTGGTACACGCTGCGGCTTCATTTCGAACAGCGGGTCAAGTGTAGCTTCGGCTTCGCGCTGGCGTAACTCCATCTCCCGCCGACGCTCTTCCATTGTCGACGGACGGCCAGGCTGCGCCACTGCAGTGAATAGTGGTAGACAACTCGTTAATTGAGGCTTGCCGTTGGAGATACCGATTTGGCTGCCGTTGGAGATATCGATTGCCGTTGGAGATACTGTTCGACGGCAAGAACTGCTTCCGTCCACCAAGAAGTTCTGTTTCCACCTGGAGCGTCCACCCCAAGAGACCACCGCTCCTCAGTAGCACTGTATCAATACATAGTCCCTTCAGAGACGGAATCTACTGTATTTGTCGCCAAATTTGCGTGAAGTATAATTGGTCAAAATACTGGAGTCTAGGCTGAGGTTCATGGTTGGGAAGCCCAAACCTGACCACCAACCTCGGGGTTGAGGTTGTGGTTGATTCATTGTCAACCTCAACCTTGACACCTCTACCAAGCAATGGCTACATATTGCTGTCCATATTTTGTCCAATCAGATACACAGAAATTGTTTATTTTAGCCAATAGCTTACGATGCCTACGGATCCACTGAGGTTTTATTTCACTCCCGAGGTTATTTATTCACAAGCTTCAAGTGGGTTCGGAAAACCGAACTTCCAGGCAGCACAATAATTGGGGCGAGTGCGCAATGCCGCAATGCGCCGCGTGTCTCGAGACCAAGGGATTCAACAGGCACGGCGCTCGTAGGCAGTTGGAGGCGGCGAGCGACTGACGGCGTTGCGTGCGGCGGCAGGTTCCACGGCGAGCAGCGGCGAGCGCAGCGGCCACTGTGCAAGGAGTGCGTGCGCACGGGGAGAGCGCCCGTGGCGGTGGAGGCGGACGCCAGGTGCGGAGCTAGAGCGCCTCGTGGGTCTTAACGAGAGTAATTGAGTTGGCTGTGCATGCTAGTCTGTCGCCTGGCGCGCGGCTCGATGACTTCAAGCTGCTGAGCGTGATCGGCCAAGGTGCATTTGGGAAGGTAAGCGTGGCGGTGTGTCCAATTAGGATATGCTTTCTGAGATGCGATGGAAACGTAGGTGCTGCTCGTGCGCCACACGACCACCGCAGAGGTCTTCGCTATGAAGGTGAAGGGCGAAGCCGTTGTCGGTCTGTTTGTATGGGTCCTCTGATCGTGGTCTGCCCCCATCAGATCATCAGCAAGCGATTCTTGATTGAAAGCGACAGCGTCGGCCACATGCACGCCGAGCGCGACATCATGACCAAGGTGCAAATCGCAGCCTCCGCTTCGTCGCTGGCGCTGTATCGCACTCACGACAGTCGGACGGCCCTTCTGCTGTAGATCGCGCATCCATTCGTGACTAAGTTGTCGTACGCCTTCCAGAACGACTCCAAGGTGAACGACTTGCATGGCGTCCGTGAATGACCGAGTACTCACGGCTCTTCATATGTAGGTGTACCTGGTCATGGATTTCCAGACGGGCGGTGAACTCTTCTCGTACCTTCGTGACGAGGGAACGTTCACGGAGGTTCGTGCTCGGCTCGTTGGACTGTGAACCACTCTGTTGGTGTTCGTAAACCAATCTCTGGTGGTGTCCTCTTCTAAGGACACGGCACGGTTCTATTTGGCCGAAATGGTTCTCGCACTCGAGCATTTGCACTCGAAGGGCGTCATCCACCGGTAAAACATTCCGTTCTCGTTAGTGAGCGATCTCCCTCGCGAATATTGACGGCCTACCGCTTCCTCAGTGATCTCAAGCCCGAGAACGTGCTCATCTCGGGCGAAGGCCACATCAAGCTCACTGACTTTGGGGTCGCTCGTCAGTTCCAGGAGGTTTGTAAGGCGGTCATGATTTTCACCGTCTCTACTGGCTTCCTCTTCCCATTCGATTGTGTGTGTATGCGTAGGGAGATGCTCTCAAAACGGTGTGCGGGACAAAAGAGTACATGGCGCCAGAGATGCTGCTCGGCAAAGGATACGATGCGGTGAGTCATTCCGTACTTTCTGTCTGCTTTGTGATAAGTGCTGATGAGAAAATGGCGAATTTGAAAAGGCTGTGGACTGGTGGTCGCTCGGCGCGCTCGCGTACGAAATGCTCGTGGGGCAGCCCCCTTTCCGTGCCAAAAACAACAACGACGTGCAGCAAAAGATCCTCACAGCCAAAGTACGATCACTCCATGGAGTCGGACGACATTGGGACTCTTAGTATTCTTAACGGCTCTGTTCGAGCACCGCAGATTGTGCTGCCCAAGTGGCTCTCTGCGGACGCCCACTCGCTGCTCCGCTCGCTGCTCGAGCGCAACGTCAGCAAACGCTTGGGTGGCGGCAAGTCAACCATGTTCGTCGTGCGTGGCGTGCAAGCTCTCAAGAGCCACCCGTTTTTCAAGGTGTGTGTCTAAAACTGAAGCGGAATCTAAGCGACCGTTCTCATACAATCTGGATACGAGTAGAAGATCAACTGGAGTGCGCTCGAGAAGCTCCAAGTGGCCCCTCCTATGGTGCCCACAGTGAGCCACGAAGCCGACACCAGCAATTTTGACGTCAAGTTCACTAAGATGCCGCCCTCGGACCTCGCCTGTGAGGCCATCTCGCGTGAGAGCGACGAGCAATTTTCTGGGTTTTCCTTCTACGGGCTCGAGAGTCTCATCGCCGAGTCGATCGCCACAACCATCCAGCGACGCAAGAGCAGTCTTGTCATGAGCGACATGGCGGCGATTGTCGAGGCGAGCTGATTTTCGAGGTTTAGGGCATCAGCAAGTGCATCAGGGTTTCTACTCCTTCATGTATTTTGTTTCTCAGCGGGTTTTGAAGTTCTTGGGATGAGCATGCAATCTAACCGAGCATAACAACACCAATGTCTTGCTATTGTGCGACGGTAGGGAGGGGATGATGAGAGTATCCGTTGGCGTCCAAAAAGGCCGATATGAGGACGGTGACTCAGTCGTTCTTCTTTTCCTCGAGCTTGGTTGCGAGCGTGTCGATCGCACGGAACTGGCGCGTCCACTTGGCGTTATACAGGAATGGACGTAGGTCGAAGCGGTTATCGTCGGGCGAGTAGTTCTCGGCGTGGTACGATGGCGTCAGCGTCGTCATCTTGTGGCGGTTGATCGAGTAGAAAAAGAAGAAACGCTTAACCTTCTCCGCCACGACAGTCGGCGTGAGGTGGCTCCACATATGCGTGAGCTTGCGGTACATCCAGAAGGGACCGCACCTATCGATCTTACGGAGACGACCGAACCAGCCAAGCTCTTCATAGCTCATGCCCATGTCTTCTTCATCCAACTGCGAGTGGTCGTCTTCTTCACCGGCGTCAGCATTGGTCGGACGAAGCTCAGCCGTGGGCGGTGCCTCCACGACGGTCTGGAGCGTCGGGTACTTGTACTCGACGGCCGCCCAGCGAAGCAGACGCTTCAAATCGCCTTTCGACACGGCGCCAATCGGGTTGAGATCGCCACTGCTGCAGTCGTACTTGGTCATGTAGCCACGCAGCGCCTCGTCCACATTGGCCGAACTCAGCACCAGCAAAAAGCCATTCTTCGAACGCACCCACGGCAATAATTGCGCCAGCAGATACGCCATGACCATGCGGAGGCGCGCCTGGATATTCTGGAGTGCAAGGTCTTGCTGGATGTTGCCTCCTTGCGATAGAAACCGCGGCGTCTTGCCCGTGAGCGCGCCAAATGTCGTGACCACAGCGTCGACCATCGTGTCCATGCCCATGTTGAGGTGGTAGGAACCGATCTCTTGCGCAAGTGTCGTGGCACGCTTCTTCGTGGCCGCCGAGCTGTTCTTGGTGCCCATGTACGTCGTATGGAGTACGTGAGCGGCGAGTTCCTGTGGCGTCAGGGGCGTGTACTCTTTACCAGTCGTGCCAGTGATGCGCTGGACATCACGAATGACGATCGCATCTCCGGCATTTGCCGCCTCGGTGACAAGATGGCACATGACGCCGACAATGCATGCTACCGACGACGAGTCGGCTCCTCCCGACAGCGGTAAGAAGTACCCAGCACCACCACTGCGACGCAGGTAGTCCCACATCCAACACGCCGGACCGAGGGCGATCTCTTCCTCAGGGACATGGTACCGCACATCGATGGGCGAGCTGGGAAATACGTGAAGCTCCGTCTCGTCGTGACACAAGCTGAAATTCACGTGAATCGTCGGCACCACAGTCTTCAAAGAACTCGCCTGCTCACTGCGGCTACTGACCGACCCACGGAACGACCGCACATCGTCCAGATCCACCGTCGCCGTCACCACTTCCACATCCTTGACAGAGAACTGCGAGCCTTGCGCCACGATCTCACCATTCACAGCGATCATCGAGCACCCATCGTAGTACAGGCGACCGCCGTCACAGCCCTGTTGGTTGGCGTAAATGTAGATGCCGCCGCTCTTGGACGTTGCGGCCTTGATGAGATCGATGCGTTGGTTCAACTTGCGGAGCTGGTGGTGCGATCCAGAGCCATTGCCGATGATCTCGACTCCCGAAAGACCGAGGTTGATGTGCGGGCTGTCGGGCGTGAACACTTCCTCACAGGTTTCGCTGGAGCACGACGAGTCCAGGGTCGTGATGATACCATAACCGATCGGCACGTGGACCTGGCCTGTAATCTTCTGGATTGACTTTGGCAGAACGTGGCTTTGCATCATCTGCTCCTTGTTCTCAAGATTCACTTTCCACGTCGTGAACCAGCGCGTCTCGCGGTAGTTGCCGTCGTCGGCCAGGAAAAGCTTGGGGCGAAGAAACAAGATCTTGCGGTTGAGGCAGTAGACGCGGCAGTTGTAGCGCACGCCATTATGCAGCACGGGCATGCCGATGTCACACAAGATGCCGTCCGTCACGTCCGACTGCAGGATCGCCTCCATCGACTCCCAGCAGTGGAAGAACGTGTCGGCCTCGAGGAAGTGGTCCTCGCATCCGTAGCCGCAGACTTCGAGCTCTGGGCCGACGCGGTAGGTGGCGCCACGCGCCTTGGCCTCGCGGATGGACATGAGGATACGGTCGAGGTTGCCATCGAAGTCGAGCGCCCACTGGTTGAGGTTGCACGCCGCCACAGTCACGAGCGAGCTCATGGTCAGAGATCCGTCGGAAGGGATAATGGGAGGGACCTCCCCGTGCAGACGAAAGATTGATTGAAGTAACCATGGTTACGCTTTGGCAGCGGTATTATACCCTCCCTATGCATTTTACGAAGATAGATTACGGTAAATTCTCCATGTGGTGCAAGTTGAAGTAGTTATTTCTTGGTGAAATTTGCGCAAACCATTTTACTGTACTGGATGCAAACAGCCTCTAAGCTGGAAATGGTACTTTCATGAGATCCTCACTACGCCACGCACGTCTACAGGTTCTTCTTCTCCTCGAGCTTGGTCGCGAGCGTGTCGATCGCTCGGAACTGGCGCGTCCACTTGGCGTTGTACAGGAACGGACGCAGGTCGAAGCGGTTGTCGTCGGGCGAGTAGTTCTCGGCGTGGTACGACGGCGTCAGCGTCGTCATCTTGTGGCGGTTGACGGCGTAGCACACAAAGAAGCTCTTGACTTTGTCGGCGACCGCAGTCGGCGAGAGGTGGCTCCACATGTGCGTGAGCTTGCGGTACATCCAGTACGGACCGCAACGATCAATCTTACGGAGACGGCCGAACCAGCCCAGCTCTTCGTAGCTCATGCCCATGTTCTCTTCGTCCATCTTGACGTAGTTGGTCCCGCCGGGTGACTGGGCTTCGACGTGGTCGAGAAGTGACGGGTAGCTGTATTTCGTCGCCGCCCACTGGATCATCTTCTTGATATCGCCCTTGGACATGCCGCCGATCGGGTTGAGATCGCCGCTGCTGGTGTCGTACTTGGTCATGTTCCCGCCAAGGGCTTCGTCGACATTGGCCGAGCTCAGTACCAGCAAGAAACCGTCCTTCGAGCGCACCCACGGCAAGAGCTGCGCCAGCAAATACGCCATGACCATGCGCAGACGCGCCTGAGTGTTTCTCAGCGCCAGCTCTTGCTGCGGGGTGCCGCCTTGCGACAGGAAGGAGGGCGTCTTGCCCGTCAGCGTGCCGAACGTCGCAATAGCAGCGTCCACCATCGTGCACATGCCCATGCTCAGGTGGTAGGAGCCGATCTCTTGAGCGAGCGACTGCGCTCTGCTCTTAAGCACATCGGAATCCTGCTTCTTGGGCATGTACGTCGTGTGGAGAAGGTGGGAGGCAAGCTCCTGGGAGGTCAGCGGCTTGTACTCTTCACCAGTGGTACCGATGATGCGCTGCACTTCAGCAATTACTTGCTCGTCCCCGCTGTTTGCGGCTTCCGTGACGAGGTGGCACATCACACCGACGATACACGCCACCGAGGACGTGTCTGCACCACCCGAAAGCGGAAGGAAGAAACCGGACCCGCCGCTGCGACGGAGGTAGTCCCACATCCAACACGCCGGACCGAGGGCGATCTCCTCCTCCGGCAGGTGGCGCCGTGGTTCGATCGGCGCGTTGGGAAACACGTGGAACTCCGTCTCGTCGTGGCACAAGCTAAAGTTCACGTGAATCGTCGGCACCACGGTCTTCAGAGAACTCGCCTGCTCGCTGCGGCTACTGACCGACCCACGGAACGACCGCACATCGTCCAGATCCACCGTCGCCGTCACCACTTCCACATCCTTGACAGAGAACTGCGAGCCTTGCGCCACAATCTCCCCGTTCACAGCGATCAACGAGCACCCGTCATAGTATAAGCGGCCGCCATCGCAACCCTGCTGGTTGGCGTAGATGTAGATGCCGCCGCTCTTGGACGTTGCACCCTTGAGCAAGTCGATACGTTGGTTCAACTTGCGGAGCTGGTGGTGCGATCCAGAGCCGTTACCGATGATCTCGACTCCCGAAAGACCAAGGTTGATGTGCGGGCTGTCGGGCGTGAACACTTCCTCACAGGTTTCGCTGGAGCACGACGAGTCCAGGGTCGTGATGATACCATAACCGATCGGCACGTGGACCTGGCCTGTGACCTTCTGAATGGATCTCGGCAGCACATGGCTCTGGAGCATTTGCTCGCGGCACTCCCAGTTGACCTTCCACGTCGTGAACCAGCGCGTCTCGCGGTAGTTGCCGTCGTCCGCGAAGAACAGCTTGGGGCGAATGAAGAGGATCTTGCGGTCGAGGCAGAACACTCGGCAGTTGTAGCGAACACCGTTGTGCATGACCGGCATACCGATGTCACACAAGATGCCGTCCGTCACGTCCGACTGCAGGATCGCCTCCATCGACTCCCAGCAGTGGAAGAACGTGTCAGCCTCGAGAAAGTGGTCCTCACATCCGTAGCCGCAGACTTCGAGTTCTGGACCGACGCGGTAAGTAGCACCACGCGCCTTGGCCTCGCGGATGGACATGAGGATACGGTCGAGGTTGCCATCAAAGTCGAGTCCCCACTGGTTGAGGTTGCACGCCGCCACAGTCACAAGCGAGCTCATGGTTACTTGTAGGAAGCGGAGGGATGCTTGGAGAGTGAGCAATTGAGAAGTGAGGACTCACCCACAGCCACTAGTGAAAGCCCGGGCAGATTGGCGCCGCCAAGGGGGGCTCAAGGGGGGGCGTCGCTCATGAATCTCCCTCGAGAGCTCCCTGGCGCTACTTCAAGCGGTCGACGAAGGCCTGAGACGCAATCTAAATGGCTGGAGAGCGACGGCCTCGTCTCTTCAACTTGAAGAAGAGCCGGCCGAAATCCCAACTGGACATGTGCGTACGCCAGTGTGGCGCGGCTTGACCCTGGATAAAGACTGCGCATTCACCATAAGCGAAGCCCCTTTTTGCCACGTCACACGCGTGGGGGCGCTCGGGTGGAAGGCCGTTCTGCCTCGGCAGTGTCCAGGTTCAACCAGGACGCCTTGTGCCCTTGAACTTGGGTGGCGGTCGCCCCACTGGATTCACGGTCGTCGATCCCATTGTCCTCTTTTTGCATTCGTCGCCAATTCGTTTGCAGCTCAGCTGACTCGTCCTACGAGAGAGTCGGACAATCGGTCCGTTTGGAGCTTCCTGCCGATTCGTCAAAACCGGTGGCTACGAGATTCAACTTGAACTTGCAGGCGTGGCCTGTCACATTCAGGCTGAAGTAACGACAACGCTTCAACTGAACCGGTCCGACCAGGAGGGGAACCGGTTAACGGTTGAGCTACTTCAGGCGGGTCTGCGTCACCCACCTGCCCGGGGGCATCAGCAAACTGCTGTCCTGCGTGTCGCCTCCTGATTTGTGCCGACCGAACGATTCCATCCTTCAAGGAATACAGAGGCGCGTCGACTCGACTCTCGACCCCCGACAGTCCGTCCGTCCCTCGCGGTACTGTATGGCACAGTACCGCGTGCCAGTGTATGGCTCAGCAGAGCGATAAAGCAGTGAGAGGTGCGCGATACAATCCTGCAAAAGGCCCGCGATAGGAGGGGGAGAGGGGAAAGCGGGTGGGGATTGCCAACAAGAGTGCATTTTGGCCAGGTTGCGTAAAGTGCAAAATGCGCGAGCGAAAAACTCATTTGAGAAAGAAGGAAAGAAGGAAAAGCACACGCGCGGCCCGGCTTTGCACTGCTTGTCACGAAATTTTAGCCAATCGTATGCATGATGTCTCCACGTAAAGTGATCTGATTGGACGAAATGCGTGCAATTCTCTGGCGAGTGTCGCCATGTCGTTGTTGCCCGCAGTCTGGGCCGGCGCTTCCTGGCGGCAAACCTTCTCGCTGTCTCACCAGGAGCCAAGTAAGACAGAGGAAACGCGTCGCCCATTTTCCACCGATCAGTGCGTGGTGGCGTCCGGCCGTCTGTCCGCGTATATCGGTACGAGGGGTTTACTGAACGACCCTCCTCACCGAACGTCTCGCGATACTCGTCGCGCTCGCTCGACTGGCGCGGTTATTCTCTAGACACCACCAGGACTCGCGCGTCGAGACGCGGTGGAAAGACACCGAGAGCAGTCGCGGCTTCCCACAAGATTCCAGCGCTTTCCTGCGCTACGCACACGCATCTACTTTCTGTGGTTCCCCGACCAGGCGCTGGTATTACCACTCCCTGTCGGCGGCATGCAATGGTGTATTCCGGTGGCCACTGACTCGGTGAAGGGCAACCCATCGGGCTCCGACGACATTGAGGCCGGCGCCCGCTTTGGGCGATATCTCGCCGAGTCAAATGTCAAGGCCAGCACCCACGAGCAAGAGTTTAGCGGCGTCTCGACGGTCCAGTCCATCGGCTCGCTCGCGTCCATTCTCGGCTGTCTCGTGATCATCGTGACCTACGGCCTCTTCCCACCGCTGCGGCGGTATCACTCGACCTTTGTGATCTGGATCGCGCTCATGGGCATCATCTACCACGGAAGCGTTGTCGCGCAGTCGCAGCCCTACGGCACGTGCTGCTCTACGGCGCCAGTCACGCATATCGCGCTGCTCGCGCAGGAACTCTACTTCTTCATGCTCGCGTTCAACTACTACTACACAACCAAGTACCCGTTTCTCTCGACACGGTACCTCGAACCGCTCTACCATCTCTTCGTCTGGCTAGGGGCCACTGGATCCGGCTACATCGCGTCGAAGCTCGCCAAGGGCAGCATTAGCTCGTACGGGTTTTGCTGGTTCAGCGGCTTTTCCTCCACGACCGAGAACACATTAGTCTTCACCTTCATAATCCCAATCGGCGTCGGCCACGTTATCTGCCTCGGCTGGTACCTGATCGCAACCAAGCGCATGCGGCTCAGCAGCAGTACACGTATGAACGTCGCCCGCACGAACCTCGACACGATGCGCAAGTACCTCACCTGGTCTTCAATCTACTGGGTCCTCGTCATCATTCCGTGGATTGCACGGCACAAGAACTGGGTCACGCTCAATTCGCCTGAGGAAAAAGCGATCCGCTTTGTGGGCCGCATGACCATGGCACTCAAGGGACTGCTCACTGCGATCGTCTGGTCCAGAATCATGGATATGCACAGCGCATACCTCGTGTGGAAGAACGGTTCCTGGGACGAGTACATGAAAGTGCACGACGCAACGTGGATTCTACGGCGCCAAATTCTCGATTTTGCGACCAAGGGCATCCAGTACAGCGCCTCGCTGACAGCCGAGCAGAGCGAAATGATGGTGGACGAGTATCCACGCGCCGGGTCGTCCGTCAGCCGATCATCCGTCTTCAATCCGTGGGGCGGACGAACAGACAATTGCCACGACGGTGGACCAGCAATGATCTCGTACGAACTGCAGGGGCGATCGCCCGACTCCAAGGCCATTTTCCGAGACTTCCACCCCAACTCGTTCCAGGAGATCCGACGGCTTTCAGGGATTACAGGCGAAAGCTACATCAAGTCATTTGCCGGGCGCACCAAGGAACGGTTCAGCGAAGGCAAGAGTGGGTCGTTTCTCTATTACACAGGCGACCAGCTCTTCATTCTCAAGACCTGTACGCCGTCCGAACAGCGGTACTTGCTGCAGATCCTGCCGCAGTATACAACCCACATTCGAGACAACCCGAACAGCTACCTGTGTCGGTACGTCGGCTGCCACGAGCTCGTGGTCGAACACCACACGGTCTCGATCATCGTGCTGACCAACATCCTCAACAACACCACCGTGAACGTCGACGAGTTTTACGATCTCAAAGGCTCGTGGGTCGGGCGCTTCCGCGCGCTCACTCGCAAAGGCACCAAGCGTGTGTGTAAATACTGCGGTCGCGACTTCATTGTCGGCATGTCCACAGAAGACTGCGACAAGAACCCGACGTATCGAGGCGGCCATGGGGAGCTCATCGTGGGCAAAGACGTCAACTGGGGCAACCGCCGCTTGCGGTTACCAGACGAACTGTCGCACCAACTGGGCAGCCAATTGTACGCCGACAGTGAATTTCTGCGGCGCATCAACTCGATGGATTACAGTCTCGTGATCGGCATGAGTCGGTATCCGAGTTATACGTTTGCGTGTTCGGACGACGCGAGCCTGCACGAGTTCAAGCTTCCGACCCTCAACACTACCTCCAAAAGTGATGGCACGTGTAATGGCGGGGACGATGACACGCGTGAGCCTTCTCCGTTTTTCGATACGACCTACGCGCAGGCAGCTTCCCCCGTCGTGTCGCGGGCGCGTGACATTATTCCGACCGACGCGTGTGTGGTCAGCATGGGCATTATTGACATTCTCACGCCGTGGAGCTTACGCAAGACCACGGAACACTGGATGCGCGTGTACTTGCAATGCCGTGACCGGTCGGGCATCTCGTGCGTGAATCCGACGTACTATGCTGAGCGGTTCCGCCAGAATGTCGTGGATGTTGTCGTGTTTGGCCATGGGAAACGCAGCGACCGAGGTGGACACGCACGACGGCAGAACTCGAGCAAAGAGTTTATTATGGTCGACTTTGCGAACACGGGCACGCCGATTTTATTGTAACTTATTGAAGGCTGATGCAGTACACCGTGAGCACGCACGTCATGGTGCCGTTTTCCCAGCGCACGGCGACGCTGCCGTCGCGCTCAGCGTCCCAGAAGCAAGTCGAGTTGGTGTGGTACCCGGCATTGCGCTTTTGCAAGATCGTGCAGTTCACTGTGTCATCAAGGTTTAGTGTCAGTATCTTCAAGCCATGGCGGGCCAAGTGCGTGGCTTCTCCACATATTTATGCAGAGACTCGTAATCATCGCGCGGGGTCTAGCCCCGCTGCGAGAATAGGAATAGTACGCAACATCAATGAGAAATCGCACCGATAAACTTGAAGCCGGCCGATCCGTTGGCGACGTTCTTGAGGTTCTTGAGACACAGCGACGAGATCTCGGATGTCCACGTGTGGACGTCGACCGAATGGTACGACTGACCGCCCAGCACCTTCTCCGGAATCTACGTGCGGACAACATTGAATCTTCTGTCACCGTGTGTCATCTCCTGGTATGCGCCAAGCAATCCACGCAGTCTATACTTGTTGGGCGATGTGCTTGACCTCGGCCTGGATCTCGCTGAACGCGTACTGCATAATAGAACAGGTACCGCAGATGCAAACTCTGTCAGTGCGTCCCATAGAATACAGCCATCTCGTCCGCACGAAGCAGCGTCGGCGGTGAACGCACCGCGGCGGTGCTCATGCTTCCTGTTCTCTTGGATTTCAGATATCGCCTTCAGGTTCACAGGGTTAACCTAATCGGAACTTGTAGACTAAGTTCGATTGATCATCCATTACGTTCGTCTTAAGTTCGCACGAAGATGTTCTTGTTCTCCAGTCCAGTCTCCTCCAATTGCGGCAACAAGAACGCGCAGATCCCCGTCACTTGGAGTTGGCCGCGATGGTGACGATGCCGCAGTCCGCGCCGGGCGCCGGTGCTGGCGGCCACAGCAGCATGTATGCGCCCGCGAACCACGACCCATTCCAACAGCCCAACAGGCACGGCGGCCACGCCAACAGCAACGGCAACGGCAACGGCAGCACCACCAGCACCGCCAACGCGCCGCCGTTCCTGCGCTCGTCGAGTAGCGGCTCGTCGCGCGACTTTCTCCATGAGAGTCACGGTGGCTTGCGGTTCGCCAAGGACGCTGACGATGACGACAGCGCGCCAGATCCCGTCGAGATCGTGCCCTGGCGCATGCGCGAGCGCATGAAGACCATGGACGTCGCGCTTGTGCTCTGCCTCAACATCGGCACTGACCCACCGGACATTGCCAAGGCCTCGCCGTGCGCACGGAAAGAGTGCTGGGTCGATCCGTTTTCGATGCCGGCGCAGAAGGCGCTCGAGACGATCGGCAAGACGCTCCAGTCGCAGTACGAACGGTGGCAGCCGCGCGCGCGGTACCGCCAGAGCCTCGACCCGACAGTCGACGAGATCAAGCAGCTCGGAGTGTCCATGCGCCGCCACGCCAAGCACGACCGCGTCTTGTTCCACTACAATGGCCACGGTGTGCCGCGGCCGACACTCAATGGAGAAGTCTGGGTCTTCAACAAGAGCTACACGCAGTACATCCCGTTGCTCATCTACGACCTGCAGTCGTGGATCGGCACACCGGCGATCTACGTGTTTGACTGCTCGGCTGCAGGTATATTACTGAGCCATTTCAACGGAGCAGCTTCCGCAGCAAACGGGGATGGTGAGTCCGCCGGTACCGGTGGGCAGGGCGAGTCCATCGTACTCGCGGCGTGTGGTGCGGATGAGATTTTGCCCATGAACCCGGAGCTGTGTGCCGACGTCTTTACTTCGTGCTTGACGACGCCCATCACCGTGGCGCTGCGGTGGTTCATCGCGCAGAACGAGATGTCCATGTCCCACGTGGACGGCAGCTTCATCGACCGCATCCCAGGCAAGTTGACTGACCGCAAGACGCCACTGGGTGAGCTCAACTGGATTTTCACGGCCATCACCGACACGATCGCGTGGAATGTGCTCCCGCGCGAACTCTTCCAAAAGCTCTTTCGCCAGGATTTGTTGGTCGCGTCGCTTTTCCGGAACTTCCTCTTGGCCGAGCGCATCATGAAATCGGAAGGCTGCTCGCCGTGTTCACTGCCGGCGCTGCCGCCGACCAACCACCACCCACTCTGGCGCTCGTGGGATCTCGCTGCTGAGATTTGCTTGAACCAGCTGTACAAAATCTCGCATCCGCACCCGTACGCCGAGATGAGCATGCAGCCGTCGCGGTTCTTCGCCGAGCAGCTCACGGCGTTTGAAGTTTGGCTCCAGTTTGGCTCGCCGGCCAAGGCACCCCCACAGCAACTGCCGATGGTGCTGCAAGTGCTGCTGAGTCAAGTGCATCGCCTGCGAGCACTCATCCTGCTCAAAAAGTTTCTGGATCTTGGACCGTGGGCTGTGAACCTCGCGCTCTCGGTCGGAATTTTCCCCTACGTACTCAAGTTGCTCCAGTCACCGGCGAGCGAACTGCGGCAAGTGTTGGTGTTCATCTGGGCAAAGATTTTGGCCCTAGACCCAAGCTGCCAGGTCGATCTTGTCAAGGACGACGGCCACTCGTATTTTATTACGCATCTCGCGGCCGGCATGCAACAATCATCCAACACCGGCCCACAAAGCGGCTACAGCGGGGGATCGAGCATGCCCTCAGAGCAAAAGGTCCTCTCTGCTTTTATTCTCTCGGTGATCTGCAACAAGTGCCCCCAGGGCCAGAAGAGCTGCCTCCAGCAATACCTGCATCGGATATGCGCCAATACCCTGGCGGATCCGAACGACGAGGTGCGCCGCTGGATCTGTCTATGCCTTGCCAAGCTGTGGGAGAACCTTGAGGATGCCAAGCGCATCGCAGTCGACAATCAGCTGTACAAACTCGTCAGTCTGCGTCTTCACGATGAGCGTCCCGAAGTACGCGCGGCCGCTGCGTACGCGCTGGGCACCTTGGTCGGACTCCAGTTTGACGGCAGTCTCTACGGACCCAGCACGGATCCCGCCTATGTCGACGAGTTTCTTTGCCAGCGCGCACACGGTGACATGGTGATCGCCGCCGAGCTGTTGTGGGGCTGCCAAGACGCGTCTCCGTTTGTGAGAAGGGAAAGCGTGCTCGCACTGGCAAACTTGATCTTGCACACATACCACCAGCCTCGGTTTGAAATTGTCGCGCGCCATTTCAAGAACCGGCCGATCGCTGTTGAGAGTCAAGTGGGTAGTCTGGAGTCGTTTGCTCAAGGTGGGTACGCTGGACCGTTGGGTGGTGAGACCAGCAGTGAACGAACTCGACCGGTGCATCCACGTGGCGGAAATGACAGCATTCCTGAGGGAGACAAGAGCTTTCCAATTGGCGCTGGTTTGGAGATCGACAGTGACGTGATTGATGCGATTGGAGAGGACGCGAAATATTATATGCACATATGGCATGTGCTCAAGGAGATGCAGGCACGGGACCCATTCCCCAAGGTGGTGAGTGCCGTCAAGCAAATCGTGAGTCGCGTGAATGCCGCGATCTGGGCGGCCGATGAGGCGGCCCAAGCTGCGGACGTAAACGTCGCCGAGACAAGTGGACCAGCGTCCAGCCAGTCACCACTACCGCGATCACCCAATGGACATGGTGTCTTACATCGCGAAGTGTCCGCACCAACGCTTCCCACGCAAACGCCACCGCGATCGGCGGGCGGAGTCCATGACGTGTCCGCTCAGGATAGGACTCGTCAACAAGGCGGACGACCCGTCCTCGGTCATGCCGCTCCCAGCATGGGAACCATGCGACCGTCTCAGTCAGTTGGTAATTTCAGGGCGAACCACACAGAAGACTACGGCGCCATGGCCAGCGCTCCGGATGCGAACTTTGGTGGTCACCCTCGCGCTGGGGCGGTTGGTGGTCGTCCAACTCAGCATGGTCTTCGTGGTGGCGTGTTGCAAGGCGATCAAACACAAATGAACACCGGCCGATGGGGAAACCAACCCCCACCAGTCCAACCTCCAGTGGCGCCGCCGTCTCTGCCGAGCCACGGTCGCCAAACCGACTTTCCGGAGGAACTGATGTCGACACTGTATGATCGTCAAAAGGCACGATTCAACGACCCCATCCTCGAACCTCTAAATGAAGGAGACGACCCGCTGAGTGAGAAAGGAGGCGAAAAGCTGGAACGTGTCCGCCGATTCGAACGCCTTCGTAAGGCGGCACTGAAGATTGCACCGGGCTTTGCGACGCCGCCAACTGCTCAGGATCTTGCGTACACGCCGGGTTCGCTGCTTCACCAAGGCAGTGGGTCTATGATGGCCGGCTCCACCAATAACAACAACGTACCTGGAATCAACTACCCTCAAAATATGATGCGGTCACGAATGGACACCGACAAGTATGACCCCAAGAACTTCACGATGACCGTGCGCCAGCGTGCGGTGCTTAACAACGAAGCCGAAATGACGTCATTGCTGCTCTTTCACCCGTACGAAAAGATGCTGATCGTCGCCGATGAAAAGGACCAGATCTCGCTCTACAACTTTGAGCAGAGCGAGAAGAAGGCGCTATGCTTTGGCAACAAGAATCCCATGGGGTACGTTGTTGATGTAGCAGATGTTGCATGCGGGAACTAGGCGCTAATGTGTGGTCTCCCGTAGGTCGCGGCTGACATCCCTATCCTGGATCAACGAGACTGAAGAAAGCCTGCTCACCTGTGGTTCGGACGATGGCGTGATCCGCATCTACCATGGCCTCCACTCGCCGCAGCCAACGGGCCAGGCGCCGTCGTTGCTGACGTCATTTGTCGCCGTGCCAGACTTGGTTCCTGGTACGCGCGGGTCGGGGCTCGTGACCAACTGGCAGCAGGGCACTGGCATGTTGTATACCGGTGGCAATTCGAGCATTTTGCGTGGCTGGAACATGCGGCATGAGCGCTGTGCCGTGAGTATCCCGACACAAACGGACTCGTGTATCACGACGCTCACGAGCGACGAGACCACCAACAGCGGACTCGTGGTCGCAGGCTTTGGTGATGGTTCCCTCCGGCTCTTTGATGTGCGAGCGTCGCGACCCGAGTTTACGATCAAGAGTATCATGAGCGAACACGCTTCGTGGGTCGTGCAGACGCACTTGTACGCGGGCAAGCACGAGCTGGTGTCTGGCTGTGTCTCGGGGGAACTCAAGTTCTGGGATTTACGATACGCCAAGAACAGCGTCCGGTCATTGGAGGCCCACCGCTCGCCCATGACGGCGCTGGCCGTGCACGACTACGCGCCGATCTTCGCAAGGTATGAGGCTTTAGACTGAGGGATAGCATTCCCATTCATTTGGAGGCCAACTGACATTGTCATGTTTGCATGTAGTGGCTCGCACAACCAGTTCATTAAAGTGTTTCGCAGCGACGGCGAGCAGCTCGCCCTTATTCGGTACCACGAAGGATTCCTCGGTGAGCGCATCGGCCCCGTGTCGTGCTTGGCGTTCCATCCTCGCCACTTGCTCTTGGCGGCCGGAGCGACCGACTCGGTGATTGCCATCTACGGAGCCGACAAATGATACTGTAGCAAAAGCAGACATGAACATGCAACACGCGTTTTGGAATCGGATGTGTGCATTAGAAGAGAACAAGCCAGGAAATAGGGGGCCATGCAGCGGTGGGTGGTGGAGAGAAGCGATCCCTCACGGCCAGTTCGTGGCGGGGAAGCGAGCACGGTCATGCGGTGCATCCAAGTTCTCCTCGGGTCCGACAGGCACGATGCCATGGGCATTGAGGTGCGTGTGGGACGCGTAGTAGTGGAGCTTGATGTGCTGCATGTTGACCGTCGGCTTGATCTTGGGGTGCTGGTAAATCTCGCGCACATAGTTGCTCAGGTTGGGGTAGTCCTTGATGAGCTTCTTGCTCGTCTTGAAGTGGACATAGTACACTTCGTCAAAGCGAATGAGCGTCATGAAGAGCCGCAAGTCGGCCTCCGTGAACGCGCTGCCGAGCAAAAAGCGCTGCTTGCTCAGTGTCTCCTCCACGCGGTCGAGCGCCGCAAAGAGCTTGGTCACGGCGTCCATGTAGGCTTCTTGCGATGACGCAAAGCCGCACTTGTAGACGCCATTGTTGATGTCGTCGTAGACCCAGGCGTTGATCTCGTCAATCTGCGCGCGCAGCTCCGCTGGGTAGTAGTCCGCAGTCGACGGCACGAGCGACTCGAACGCCGTGTTGAACATGCGGATGATCTCGGACGACTCGTTCGAGACGATCGTCTTGAGCTTCTTGTCCCACAAGATGGGGACCGTGTAGCGGACCTTTTGCGACGTGCATAGCTCGTACAGATCGCGCGCAAACGCCGTGTTGTTGACGACGTCGGGATCCGAGCCAGCCGAGCTGTAGGTGCCAAAGCCCGCTGGCCCGGGCAGCGTCGGCGTGGTCTTGGGGTCCACAAAGGCCCAGCCGACGTGCGTGTCTTCCGGGTCGTTAGGGCGTGTGCGCTGGAAGACAGGGTGCACGACCGAGACATCGATGAGCTTCTCGAGTCCCTTGAGCTGGAGCATCGCGAAGCAGCGCGAAGCCCACGGACATGCGAGCGAGATGTAGAGGTGGTAGCGGTCGGCCTCGGGCGCGAACTTGGCGTCGGCACTTGGCTCGATCCAGTTGCGGAAGACCGCAGGCTCCCGCTGGAACGCGCCCTTTTCCGAGGTGGCGAAGAAGCCCTTCGTGGTCATGGCGCGGTGGAGGTGGAGAAGCGGAGGAGAGACGCGGCGGATGTGGCGTGTTGGCGGCGAGAGCGCAAGTGAGAGGCGAGTGAGCGACCGCATCTGCTCGGCGAAAGGGAGCGGCTTCGGGAATGATCTGAAGAGAGCTCCGGGGCCCTCGTCAACATCAAGGTGTACCACCAAGTGTACCCTAATATGTGGTACACTATATCGTAAGCATGGCGAGTGTACCAGTCGGCCGAGCCAATCACAACGCGGTTTGGTCCGCCATCATGGGGGAATGATCTCCCCGTCCCCCATGATGTCTGATCATGGCCCATGGTCGCATGCTCCATGCGACGCCAGCGTGTCACCAGTGAGACGGAGACCTCACCCGGATGAGATGGCTTCAACGATGTTTAACAGGGCATGCCCCCCGTCTTCCAGTGGGCACTCGTCGCGCCTATCCATGTGCAGATATGGGTCCATCAAGTGCAGCTTCACAGCAGCCCACGACCACGAGTCTCTCACCATCATGCGACTCACGGGCGGGGTTCTCTCGTCAGAGTCACTATCGGGTTTTGGCCCACTGTAATGTAGCTGTACCAGTGGCCTCCCCATCTCTCGCCTCAGCGACGCCCATGCTCAGTCCTCGTGTTCCACTCGAGAATCGACGGAGATCTGTCAAGACGCCACAGAGCGAGAGGCGCCGCCTGGAGTCCCAGGCATTAAAGTGTCGGCAATTAACATGGTGGCGCCCCCAGCGGCGGAATCTGCCGTACGATTGCGTATTCTGTTGGCCGCCAATGGATGCCGTCATCAATGGTCGGTGTATGCGTTTATGAAGGTCTTTCTGTAATCTATTTCAACCGGGTATGTGTTATTACAGTTACTCACATTTCAAACTGCCAAAGAAGCAAAGTTGCCGTTGTGGTTTCCCCCGTCGGTTTCCCATACAGTCTTCTAGTATAACATGGCGTCGACGCGCAAGGCCGCTGGCGGCGCGAGCGCGGCGCCCTGGTGGAAGCCCCCCGGACTCGCGGACGTGTCGGACGCCGACCTGCGACTCGGCGACGCGTCCTTCTCGTCCACGCGCCGCGCGCACGCCTCAAAGACGGTCGAGCGCGCGCTTGCGTACGTCTCGTCGCCCAGCGCCGACTCGCTCTCGTCGCTCTACCAGCTCACGCGGCGCGCGACTGTGCAGACGATCGCCTTCTCCACGCAGCACGCGGCGCTGTGTCTGCGCCTGCTGGATGTGCTGGCAGAGCACGTGCTCACGATCTCCAAGCCGACGACTGGAGAGTCCTCCGTGACACTAAGTGGCGTGAAGGGTGCCGAACTTCAGCAGCTTCTCGACTTGATATACCTCTTCTGCAAGGGTACAGCGATTGGGTATCCGTCCCATGCGCTGGGGAAACTGCTGCAGTGGCTCGTCGCGAGCGTCGTGACCTCAGCGCTTAAAGGCGCGTGCGGCAGCGAGAGCTTGCTCAAGCTCCAGCTGCTGGTCGTCGCCGAGATGCTCAAGATCAACGCGGGCGTGCGCATCTACAATAAGGAAATGAAGAAGATCAAGGAGTTTTACCGCGCGCTCACGATTTTGCTCAACAGCACCGAAGACTCGGAGTTTCTCGTGCAAAGCATGGCGATCCTCGCGCGCTTGGTGCTCACCGAGTCACTCGGCGCCAAGTTATTCAGCCCGAAGAACGTGGACCAAGCTCTGGAACTGATCTTTTCCGTGCTCGAAGGAACGTGGGACAACGGTGACGCTTCCAGTAGTACTCCTGGTCGGCTGAGCGATGTGTTGCGCCACACACCCGTACTGCAGTGCTCAAGCGTGGACCTCCTCTGTGACCTCACAGATCGCAGTGAAATTCTCACTGCTCTCGAGGAGAATACCAGAATGGAAGAACTCATGGATACCATGGTGGGCTACATCCACCTTAACGGCAACGCACAGCAAATTCAAGTCGCAGTATATTTTTTGTCGGCTGCAGTCGGCCTCGGCCACCACTTTCGGAAGGTCCTGATCAAGATACTGACAGATCAGGATACTTTCCATCGCGTGCTCCAAGTGACGCTGCATCCATCCAAGCTGATCGGCATGTTGACCACCGAGCTGCTGCTGAAAATCATCGGAGATGACTTCCGTCCGTTTCGAGGGGTGTTTGAGTCGTCCCTGCAGGCGCCACAACTCAGCCCTGTCGTAAATGGGCTCTTCCGTTTGATCAACGAGGCGTCGGTGGTTGTGCAGCAGACTGATACCGTGGACGAGATTGCAAGCTCGGAGGAATATCTATTTAGCGTGGACGTGTGCCAGTTGTTGGCAAAGCTCGCCGAGTTCCCAGTACTTCGGAAGCTCTGCGTGAATGCTGTCAATGTTAAACAGGTAAGCTTGTATCTCAGCATGGAGAGACTTCCACGTTGTCTGTTTATTTATGCATGGCCTTTTTCATAGAGTGCTTCAGTGATTCAAGCAGAATCGGCACAGATCGTCTCGGTCGACCCAAACCAGCCCACACACTTCCAGCCAAAGCTATCAATCCAACTTGTGGTGAGTAGATGTTCTACAGGAAGGTGTCAACTGTGTTCCGAGCTCATATTGCTGTGTCTTTTAGATGCTGCTGTCTTCGCTTGTCAAGGAGCCAACCATGGACGACAACCACAGGCGGACATTGAACCAGTTTCTGCAATCGTCAGATGTCGCAATGGTACTGGGCTCTGCTTTGTTTAGTCGAGAGGATAAAGACCTGGTAGTCGAGACTCTGCTACTGTTCAATCAGTTCATGGCGCAATCCAGCAACAAGCGCTTCCAGGCTCTCGGCTTGGCTGAAGGAATCATCAGCGTCGGCCAGCGGGTGAACGAGTCCACCGACAATCTACAATCGACCATCTCTTCTCTAGAATCAAACGTGGAAGCTCACGCTAAAACAATCGAACGGCTCCAAAACGAAATCCAACAGTCGCTGCGCATGCAAGACGACGTGAAGTCCCGGCACGACCAAGAGATCTTGGATATCAAGAGCAAGTTCATGGACCAGCTCAAGCAAAAAGACGACCTGCTCACGAAAACGCGAGAAATCTATGAAACGAAACTGCGCGAGGTCAATGCCCAGTGTGAGAGCCTCGCTCAAGTCATGAACAAGAAGATGGGCTCCTTGCATCACCGCGAGCAGCTACTTCAGGAGAACCGAACCAAGCGGATGGTACTTGAAGATGAAAACACCGAGCTCAAACGCAAAGTGCATGTGCTTGAGGTCCGCCTCGATGAAATCGCGCAGACACATTCCATCACACTGGAAGAGATGAAAGTTCGGGACAAGGACATCAAAACACTGCAAGACGAGCTGACCACGTTATCAGGAGAGTTTACAGGCCAGCACGAGGAAATCGAGCGAGCACACGAGACAATCAAGGTGTGTTCATACTCTGTTCTACTGCGGGTCTGATCTGGCACATGCTCATCACTTGTGCATCTGCATAGAGATTGGAAGATGATTTGCACGACCGTTCCGAGTCGCAGGAGAGCACTTTTCGGGAACTGGTATTGCTTTCGAAAGCTCACAAGGCCTTGATGGATGAAAAAGACGCGTTGATGAAGGACACAGATGGGATGCGCGACGAGCTCTCAAGCTTGGAATCACTCAACGTTTCTCTCCAGTCTCGATTGCAGGAGAAGAAAGAAATGGTTGATCAACTCGAGAGAAAGGTGCGTGTTCACTTGAACAGCGTTTGGTCGATGAGGTCGATTCATATGAAGGACCTTAATGAATTCACAGACCAAGAGGCTGGAAGAAACGGCGGCAATCAGCCAGAGTGCACTGGAGGACGAGCGAGACAAGCGCCGCAACGCGGCTCGGGAGTTGGACGATCTACGCAAAGCGCATCGGAAGCACGAGTCAGAAGCTGCCATGTGGGAGATTCGAGTGGCCGAAAACCACTTGCTGATTGAATCGAAGGACGAGCAGATCCGCAAGTGTGAAGAAGAAGTTCGCCACTTGGTACGATTTATCACCATCCTTTGTGGCCATGTTGTGCACAGCTCACTCACCGACTGGTTCTCTCTCAGGCCACTGAACTGAAGAAGCACTCCAAGTTGCAAGCATTGATCCATCAGCTGAGCTCTGGAGGAGACCCACAAGCAGTCGCAGCTAGCGCATTTCTGGCGCGAGATAGTTAAAAACATGGGCCGTGGTCATGAACAATGAACCGTAAAAGTCAATTACTATGTAGTAAGTAGTGCGGGAATATCGTGTGGCGATTACAGAACGATGGCGCAGGAGAGCACGGAGGTCCTCGACCTAGTTCCGGCGGCCACGCTTGAACTGCTGCTTGTTCTTCTGGCTCTGCTTGAAACGGTTGCTGCGCGCACTGCGAGCCTCCTCCCAAAACTGCTTCTCCTTCTCGCCGTCCAAGAGCTTGGCCGAGCTGAGCTTGACACCGTTGACGTCGATGCCGGCCTTGAGGATCTCAACAACCTTCAGCGCGGCGTCCGTGCTGGCGACACGCAGGTGGCCGCTCTTGGCACCAATCTGGTACTTGATGAACGCCACACCCTGTCCCTCCTCGGCATCAGCGCCCAGCTTTTCGTTGATCGTGTTCTTGATGTCGTCGCGCGACACCTCCCCTTCAACACCGTCAAACTCGACGATCAGTCCCTTCTCGTACTGGATCTCGACCTTGAGCTCCTCGCGCGGCGCCAGCAGGTGGAACACGACCTTTTGGCCACCGAGCTCGGCATCCTCGAGCGCCGAGAGTTTTTCAAAGAGCTCGGTCGCACGCGTGACGTCGTTGACGACAAACTTGGCCTGGTCCATGCCGTCAAACTCGATGAACGGCGAGCGCTCAGTCGGCTCCATCGCCCGCGCAATGAGCTTCTTGATGTCGTCCATGCGCACACGCGGCGCAATGTTGGAAATGTGGATGGCCTTGCCTTCGGGTTCACGCTTGCGCTTGTTGTCCTTCTTGTCCTCCTTCTTGGTACGCGGGCGCGCCGCAATGGCGTCGGCGTCCGTCACGAGCTCAAACTCGAGCGTCTTGCCGTCGATGGCAATCGAGTGCTTGGTCTTGATAAGATCAAACACGGTCTGGGCAAACGCCGGCTGCGTGAAGAGCACGTACAGCTCCTTGGTCGCCGTGACAAACTTGATGCGCGATCGCAGCACGGCGTCCTCCTGCCACACGGGCTGGAAGGCGTCGAGGTAGGCCGTGATGTGCTTGATCGGCACGTCCTTGGCGACGAGCATCGCGCGCGTAGACTTTTCAAACTCGGCCTGCGCGTCCGCCGAGAGCGCGTTGAATTCGCTCAGCGGCAGCACGGCCGGCGAGTGGCGCAAGATCACAATCTTGTCGGCCTCGGCCTGCACGCGCTGGAGCGTCTCGACGTCCTTGAACTCGACGTGGACGACACCGGAGAACTTCTTGTTGAATTGCTTGCGGTAAATGTAGAGCGGCTCGGCGTTGACGGCAACAAGCGCTTCCTTGATCTCGTCGACCGTGGGCATGGAGGCACCAAGCCCGGCGAGCACGGCCGTGCGCGTGGCGCTGTCATCGTTCTCCGGAAGCGCGTGCTTGCGGCGCAGCGCGTCCTTGGCCTCGTTGAGCTCGACGACGTCCGAGCCGTCAAGCGCCGTCTGGAGCTCGGCCGGGTCCGTGGTCAGCGCCGCGAGCTTCTTGAACGTGAAGAGCACCGAGAAGGGCACGAAGCCACCCTCACGCTGCTTGGTCTCTTCCTTGAGGAACTTGTCGCGGCGGAAGTTGCTGTCCGAGAAGTAGAACTCGACCTGCTTCTTGATCTGAGCAGAGAGCGACGCCATGGTGGTCGGGAAGAGAATGGCGGGGAGGGCGCGACGTGTGGGTTGACGATGGAATTGATGTCTGGGCATGGCCAGTGCCTTGAAAAACCCGTAGCTCTTGGCAGTGGCCAATGAGAAGGTCTGACCGGTCTGATCTGTGTCTGAGTCTGAGAATACCGTCACCGATTGAATGGAGGAGCCGCACACTCATATCTGATTCGCCACTCGCAGCAGGGCCTTTGCTGGATGCTCGATTGTGATTGGCCAGAACATTCTTGTTGCGAAGGGTTCTAAAAAATCTTTTTATTTTTGGGTGGTGGCGCTCTTCTTCATGCATCCTTCTCTTGCTGCGTGATGATCTCGACGACGAGAAACATGACGGCAGCGTTCGGCACGACGCGCATGAGATGCGCCGGCATGCCGCCGTAAAGGCCGCGCGCGCCTTCCTCTCGGAAAATGGTCGCGATCGACTGGAGCATAGAGCGATACCTAAAAGAGAGCACAGACAGATACTGTCGTTAGTGGCGGTGATGTTGATAGAGTTCCGGCACGGTCGCTGTGCACGTACTTGAGCTCCTTGGACCCGACGGGTGCGCGCTGGTCGCGCATGCGCGTGCGCACGACTTCGTGCGGGTATGTGAGTGCCGCAGCAAAGAATTTGCAGACACCGGCAGCGAGAAAGTACTTGGTGTTGCTGGGCTCGGCAATGTGCGACTTGCACTCTTCGTAGAGAGCAAACTGGATAGCGCTCTCCGAGATGCCCCAGTACGAGGCCGACAGGCCGCGAAAGAAGGCGCGCGGACCTTCCGTGCGGTACATGTCCAAAGCAACCTGCGTGATGCTCGCCGCGCGCGGCTTAGCGAGCGTCGCCATGGTTCGCTGCGAAGCGGCATTGAAGCCGGCCGACAAGATATTCGGACGAGCCGCGACCAATTCGGTATGGGCTGGCATGAGCTGGAAGCGGGTCTTGACGACCCAAATCGGACACACCAATGTTGCCGACAGGGAGCCGGCGGCCGCTGCAGCACCGAAATTGAATATCCGACCTTGCAAGCCGTTGCTGGCAAAGAACTCTTTGAAGCGCGAGTAGCTGCCAAAGTAGATGGCCCGTGCTGGGATGATGCCTACGAGCGTGGGTGTGATACCACGCCAGAGGCCAAACACCGATTCTAAAAGAATCGCATGAAAACATGTAAGCAATGGTGTTTTCGATGATTGAAACTGTGTGGGCAAGTCACGCACCGTTCTTGACGATCGTTCGCATGACGCCAAACGTAGTCGGCGAGGTGGCGCCCTTGAACGACTCACTGCAAAATAGACGCTTGAGCAAACACTCCCGAGGCATCAAGAACATCAACAATGCATTATCGCGCACCGTCCACCTTGGATCTGCAGGCGGGTCTTCACAACTTCCAGCGGAGAGGTCATCAGCGCTGCGGTCATACCGCCCACCGCTCCAGCGACAAAGTGGCGCCGCTGGTCGCGTGGGTACTTCGCGGTGGACATGGCAACGCTTCTTGCACCGCCACTGCCACTTCCGGTAGCCATTGGCATGGAGCCGTTAGCGTTCATATCTTTGGAGGCCTGCTCAGTCATTGCCATGGTCTCTCGTCCGTCCGTCCGATTCTTGGAGTTGGTGGTGGCGTTGAGTGTTGACGCCCAGAAACGATGTCGACCAACACTCTGAAGCGTATCTCTCGACTTCCAACCAAAGTATCACCTCGTTTTATTGTCGCAGAGTACTCATAACCTTGTTTTGGCAATAGTAGTCGAACTCACTGATACCGGTACGATTGCGGTATTGTCATGCCCGACACTCCAGAAATGAGAGCTCCAGAAAGGATTGTGTAGAGATGATGAAGGATAGCACAAAGGTTGTGCCTGGTGGTGACGTATCGATATCATCGCGGCAACTCCACACCAAAACGAGTTGGGTTGATGAAAATCGGGTGGGCTGTTCAGCAGTTCTGAAGCGTGGGCTCCATGAAGCTAGCGCCATGCGTGAGCTATTGAAACACCTCTCGTGAAGGTGCTCTGAGAGGCTCCACGATTCGTAGTTCGTCACAGGTTCTCCGGAAGATCCAGCAGAACCCACACGTTGCGAAATGCGATGTGGCTTCAGGTGGAACCCGCCACGACTGCCTCGCAGCTTCAGCGAATCTGTGCCACCACGACGTGTCGTGTAGCGATTATCTCGCTCTCGAGCCGCCTCCATCTGGGGTCACTTTCTCGCCCCGCCCGTCCGCGAAAGATGAACACAGGAACTGCGACAAAACTGACTCATGCGTTCTATTGTGGGTTGCTAACTTTCATGTCCATCACAACGGTTAACAACTGTGACTTGGCGTTTCCAAGGTTTCTGTTTACTGAACTCTTCTCCTCCGTGAAGGAGCCGGTCCACTCTTGGTACCGTACCGTACAGTCAATGGCTGTAAAGTCGCACTGGATGGTATTACTACTGAAGGACCCACCAGCCCGTCGTCTTGAACCGCCCACTGACTCTCTTATTCCAGCTGGCGCTCTGTTAGTCAGATCTCCACACTCTTCTCTCGGTCACGAGGTCAAGCGCGGCAGTCCGGACGCCTCTACCACCCACGCCCCTACACGGACCGACCGCCGCGCTTCAGCGATCTGCAGAGAACATGGATGTGACACTGTCAGCGAGACTGACTTTCCATGTGGTCTCGCGGTGGAGGTTCAGCGGGGACGGAGAGGACTGACAACGAACGGAGCTCTCCACTTTCCGACTTTCTTGCTAAGCCTACTAATACTTAAGCGACAACATCAGCAGTATGAAGGCCTGGACCATGGTATGCGCGTTCGCGGCGCTGGCGCTGTCGACGGCGGCCGCGCAGGGCGCCAAGCCAGCGGACTGCGACCTCATCAAGATCTTCAGCCTCGTCAAGCCGCTCGAGTCGGACCCGAACGTCAAGAAGTGCAGCGCCGATGCGGGTTTCGAGCTGCTGCCGCCACCGGGCGCTCCGACCAAGGAGCAGACCGCCAAGCTGTGCGGGAGCGATAGCTGCAAGGCTGTCTTTGCGACGCTCCAGAAGCTGGATATCCCGGACTGCAGCATCAGCATCCTTGGTGGCGTCAACATGAAGAAGGTCATCAACGAGGCGTTTGGCCAGTGCAGCGCCACTGCATCGACCAAGGCGCCCGCCTCGGCGTCGCCTTCGCCCGCCCCTGCCACGGCAGCGACTCCCACCCCGACGCCTTCGATGACCCCGGCCATGACCAGTGCCAAGCCAGCTGCGGGTGCCGCACCTACTCCGGGAGCTACGACAGCGGCGCCGTCGGCTCCGACCCCCGCGCCTGCATCCAAGGCCCCCGCGCCAGCCCCGACGCCTGCCGCCTCGAACACCAAGGCCACGGGCAAGACCAAGCGCTGTGAAGCGTAGAACTCTCTTTTTTTTAGCAACCTCGAACGATAGAGGTGGTGGTGGTGATTGTGGAGTCTGTGCGTGAAGATAATTGAGTGACTGAGAAAATAATTTATCCACGGTTTTGAGTTCGTGTACTTGTGGATGCCCCAGAAACCCACTTACTTTTTGTTTTTTTATTCGTTCGATCGGAAAGAAACCTAGGACGGGCCACTGATCAAGTCGATATAGTACTACTCTTCCGACCCTTTCTTTCTCGCATTCCAACTCCACGGAGGACACACGACTAGGACATTCATTTCTGCTTGAGAGCCCTGGGCGTACGTAGCTGCCCCCAGCGAGCGATTCCTGGAAGCTCCACGATCCAGACGTCGCCCTTCGTCTCGGGCAGCAGCCACGCAGGCGACGTGGGGCTCTAGCACAGCCATAGCTCCATGAGTGGCAAGAGGACCCTGGAGGACACCGGCTGGGGACAGCCCCAGGTCCGCCGGGTGCCTGGTGCCCCGGAACCGCAGCGAGAAGCATCCCCCGAACGCAGTGGGCCCGTACAAGCGTCACCGTCCGAGGACACAGACGAGCTGGCGACGGGTATCAAGGGCCACGAGCGGCTCGAGGATCCACCGCCCCCGAGCTCCCATGCGCTCGAGGAGCTCCAAGACGAGATCGAGAGCCTGGAGGCCGTCGTGGACCAGTTGGACGCCGAGAAGCATGCTCTGAAGATGCGGCTCAATGCCGTCGAGAATGTGAAAAAGTTCAACGTGGGGGACTGCAAGAAGTGGCTCGTGAGCAACTTTGACTTTGACCGCAAGGACACGCCCGAGCTGCTCGCAGGCATCTTTGAAAACTACCTTCTCCAGAACGACTCGATCGAGCCGTTGCCCCACCAGTTGATCGTCAAGAACTCGGTGCGTGCCCAGTCGCGGCGAGACAAGATCGCCATTGCGAGGTTCAACATGCACCAGAGAAAAGAAAAGGACAAGATCCCCATCGCGGAGACCAAGCCAAAGAAGGCGTCGCAGCACCAAGCGCAAGACGGCACCACC
Source organism: Pythium aristosporum (assembly GCA_023337755.1). Taxonomy (NCBI): domain Eukaryota; phylum Oomycota; class Peronosporomycetes; order Pythiales; family Pythiaceae; genus Pythium; species Pythium aristosporum. Next base: position 78,133 of record JAADXL010000002.1, on the reverse strand, counting down.
ACAAACGGTTCGGTTGCATTCCCATCTGCCATTTTTGATATCAATGGGTTATCTCACACCCTGTCTTTTGTTTCGTGGTAGATGCCGGTACGTACGGCCAGTTTCTCTACGTCTCTCCGGACGCGATCGAGGATCTGTATGCGACCAAGCCCTGGACGCTGTTCCGCACCCACTGGCCAAAGATTCGCCCAGCGGGGAAGAACGCCAACTACGACTCGCTCGTACGCCTGCAGGACGACTTCCTCGAGAAAAACGTGGTTGCGATCTGGGAACGGACGCACTGGTTCCCCATCAAGATGGACAACGGCAAGACGGCGCTCGAGGTCAAGCTGCTCGGTCGGCACCACAACCGGCGCAAGCGGCGGCAGGCCCAACTTAAGGAACGGCTCGAGGCGCTGTCGGCGGAGCTCAAGCCGCAGTATGAGAGAGCGCTCCTCGATCAAAGCGTCTTTGGGAACCGGTGGTTCGCCACGATTCTCCGGCGGCCGACGCTGTGGATACCACGCGAGAACGAGTCGCTCTTGGACCAGCTTCGGGAGCTCGACGACGCCGAGCCCGAGCGAAACTACCACTTTTTAGGATGAATCCTCGACACTAAATGACCATTTCTTTGGATACCCATCTACAGCCGGCCACTCTGAAGAGTGTGATTCGGTACAACCATCCTACGATTCTCAGGGTGAGGGAAAGGACTCGGTGCATCATAGTGTGAGTGCATATCTCCGTGCTATGAGGAGAACTGCGGAGAGCGTCCACGGCCGAGTGGTAATACTGCCATCATCATTGAATGGTGGCTGCCGTGGTATTATAGTATTATAACAGAGCCATCGTCACCATCCGTCGTCATCATCCCCGTCTCGACACTCTGTACATCTTATTTCAGTAGATTCCGACTTTTTCTCCCACCCCAAAGACGACCATCACTCTGCCATTTTGCCCCACACCAAACCCCCACCAAAAACGAATTCAAAGTGACGGGAGCGATCGCGCGGGAAGGCGTCGGCATGTGGAACCCCATGGACTCGCGCGGCCTCCAGGCCGCCCACAGGGCGCCGCCAGGCCAAGCGTCCGCACGCGAGGACGACCCCTTCGATCTGCCGCCGCTCGACGGCTTCCCGCAGAGCCACGAGGCGGCACAGGACGACGACGACACGGACAGCGCGTTCGCGCCCTTCCCGACGTCATTTCCGTTCGCGATGGACGAGGAACGGCCGCAGGAGGCCGATCCGTTCGATGGGGAAGGCTCTGTCCATAGCGACGAGTTCGTGGACGCTGGTACGTGTCGCAGAGCTGCCTTCCTGGTGTGGAAACGGCGATGCTGACGATGGTGAGACTGGATGCGACAGAGGCGTTCATGGCCGACCATAAACCCGGCGAGGACAGTTTCCTGCGCGAAGCGACGGAAAGCGGTGATGTGCAGATGGGGTGGAGCGACGACGAAGGGATCGCCAGTGCGAATGACCGCCGCGCGAGCGCGATCTTCATCCCCAAGTCGCGCAACATGGAAAAGGTCGAATTCTCGTCGCCCAAGCACACGATTCAAGTACGTCGGTACCGTATTCTTTCACAGTTGGGCTTGTATAGCAGCCGCTCTAATGGCCATTCTCCTCCATATCTACAGAAATCGATCCCGGTCGAGTTTGAGACGCCACTCATATCGAAAGTCCGCGGCAGCGTTTCCAACAGCGTCCGAACCCCGGCGTCTTTCTCCGCGTCGGTGGGTCTCTCATTCATCGCTGTCGTTGACGCACAATATGTTGGTGATCTTGTATTGAAATGCTCAGAATACGGCGATGTCCTTCGAGTCCGATATTCACGTGGACCATCGCGTCGTGCTCACACCGAACACGTCCAGGGCTCTGCAGGTGAGTTGGTCGGGAGTCTGGCAAGAAACATGTCGATACGTGTGGTTAACGAATTGTATGCTGTTCTGTTCTAGCAACGCCAGCGACTACCGACGGACGACTTTAGCTTGTCCGAAATGGGCTCGTCTTTCTACAACTCGAAAGGTGTGGACCACAGTGGCCAGGCCAAGCAAGCCATTGACGCAAACGCCACCGCGCTCACCAAAGTACCAGACGTGTCAGCTTCTCCGTTCCGACCTCACAGCGCGGAGAGAGCGATGCATGCCGGGCCGCACGTCATCAAGAAAGCACTTCACGAGTTCGAATCGCTCCTCCAGAAGAATACGCTCGAATCGATGCGTCGGCCCACGCATTTCGAGAGCGCAGACAGCGTGGCCGACTTGGATCCAGCACTTGATGAGCTGCAGTCGACAGTACGTAAACTTCCAGTCGGCTTGGTCCATCAGGCGGAGGAACGGGATGGCCTGGTACATTCCTATTCGAATGATCGAGATCCGCACAGATGGACAAAGGCTTCTGATGTCCACAGTGCAGGAGTTCAAGCGGATTGCATGTCCGACTCCGATATGCATGAGCAAGCGAGGAGCAACTCGCAGCCCACGTACGAACACCCAGCGAAGCCTGCAGAACAAGTGGACGAGTTGCGTGATGTGAAAAGTGAACGAATTCAAGATGATTGCGTGCCCGTGTATGATGCACGAGTCCAAGCGAGGAGCACTCGTCAGCCCACACAGTTCCACGCGTCGAAACCCGCTCTACAAATGGACGAGTCTCATGCTGCTGGCAAGTCAATGGCTATCGAAGAGATGATGGCGACCATGAGCGTCGCTGGCGCGGAGTCGCACGGAGCGCGTCTGCATGTGAACGAGGCTGGCAAAGCTGATCAGTCCGAAGTTGTTGCCCGCGCAAACAAGTTCACTCAGGCACCGCGACAAGTTCGATCTGTAGAGTCGCAAACGCGTGATCAAGCTAGTAGAACAGATCGTGACGAGATTGAAATAAGCTCTCTTCACGCGCGAGCACCGCCAAGACCCAATGAGGTTCAACATGAGGTAAGCGATGGAATGGTCTGGGAAACGTATCTACAGTCGTACTGATGGTCGCTGCGGTTGAACAGACTACCTTTCGAAGAAACTCACCGCGCCAGTCCCTCGAGGCAGCAGCACGTACAGTGGACCCCCAGAAGCGCGAAAGCCTTGAGAGCTACACCTCGGCAAGAATTCCTCCGAGACGAAAGGAAACGAGAATTGAAACTGTCGAGGTCCCCAAGAACAAAGAGCATGATCGTGCGTCCATCAAAGCAAGTCTCAATTCTCTCCCGCTGGCTGCTTCAATTCCAACCCAGGTAAACATGGTCGTTGCATGGACCCAAATCTGGTGCGGTATCTGACCTATCAACTTCCATCCGTGTAGATGGCGAGAAGATGTCGACGATTCCTGTGCACTGTTGGCGAACACATGAGCGAGCAGATCGTGTTCTCGAATGGAAGCAGCAGAGTTGGCCGCATTTGCGTTTCACTGCTTCCGTTGAGCACCGGGTGCCAGCAGTTTTCGGTCACCCCGGCTGTCCTGGAACTCCAACCGCGGTCAAGAAGTGCTTTCACGGTAACTTTTGAGGCATCTCGACCGGGAGTGGTCGCCGGTATTTTCCAATTTCGTGCCGTCGGGATCGACGGTCTACATGAGCCGTACGAGGTGCTGATCGAGGCAAGTGTGCGAGGCGACTTGCAACTGTCTCCTGGGCTTCCCCGACCAAAGCCTTCAAGACCGCAAGCTCAAACTATCAAGAGTGCCGCCCGAGAACCACGCGTGACAGAGCTCCCTGCTAAGGCGCTCGCTGGTGTACAAATCACTCCTACGTTTCTCCGCTTTGCGAAAGCTACGCGTGGGAACGGACTGGGTGTTGTGGTCAGCGGACAATCAATTCGGATCACCAACACCACAACCGAATCGATTGAATTCCAAGTGAAGAGTCCCCACGAACATCTCCAACTATCCAAAGCCCGAGGATCGCTCACGGCCGGATCAGAAGTGAGAATTGACGTTCAACCGATTTGTTGCCCGTTCCAATTCGACGACGGTGAACGCCGCGACTGGTGCGGATCGATGACAGTCGTTGTGGGCGACATGCTGTCGAGGGAAGTCAGTGTCGTGATTGATCACAACGCATTGGCCATGCTTCCAACGTTTGACGAAGCTGCGCGAGTTCGTCAGACCATCTCGGCTCAAACCGACTCTTTCTACTACACCAAGAAAGTGAATCGACGCGGCTTGTACTTCCACGCTCGCGCCGTGGAATGCGGGAGCTGCGTCGTCGGAGAGTCGCACCACGTGCCAGTGTACATCTGCAATGGCTCCGACGCACCGATGACCGTCTTTCTCCAAGCGCTTCAAGAGCCCTTCAGCTGTATGTACCAACCAACCACACTCCAGGCTCGCAAGTTCATCGAAGTTCCCGTCACATTCACGCCCAAGGCAACCGGAAAGGTTGCGACCTGTTTGGTGGCGTACACGGTGACGGGCAAGGCTGCGGTGACGCTCATAGCTCGTGGTGTAGACAAGTCGGCATCGTCGGCGCCCGCGCATGCTTGAGTCCCACAGCGACCATATTCAACACGACAAGCTGCTATTCATCTGTGTTTACCAGTCCTCTGAGCCTTAGGGTCTAGCTGCGGTCTTCGCGGCGTATCGTTTGTCATGGTCCGAGAGGAAAAGGTCGACGTCAGTCAAGACATCGTCGAATCTCGCGACGTCGCGGGGGTAGACACGAATCCAGCCCGACCCCGAATCGTGCGACATCTTCTCCACGCGGTTCCAGTGCAGATGGCGTTGCAGATTGATCGAGATCTCTTGCGCACCAGCGACGACTTGCCAAGAGGAGAAGCCTGCTTGTTGGATGCACGACGCAAAGTGCGTGTGGAGCACGTCTTCCGTGTCTTGCAGCGCCGGTACCTCGACTATCAAGTGCATGAAGAACTGCCATCGTCCGCGAATCGCGTGCGTGAAGCCCATGCGGATGCATTCAAACTGGAGCATGAGAATGAGCCGTTCGTAGCGCGGATCCTCTTGGTCGCGCTCCTGCACGGGCCACCGCACTTGCACCTCGAGCGTAGCACCCTTGCCCATACGCGACCGCAGCAGCGTTGTACGTTGATGCGCCGAAGGGTAGAACGCTTCCATGCCAACCTCCACGGCCGCCGCCGCTTTCAGCGAGAGCGGGAAAAACTTGTCGGAGCGTTTCGTGCCGAGTGCGATCAATTGCTCGAGCGTCGTGACCATGGGCTGGAGCGCCGGTGGCGCCGAGAACAAGTCTGCTTGCCCCAGCGACGTCGGCGTGGCGATGCCCACCTCGGCCGGATCAACGCGCGACAAGACCAACCGCCGAATGTTGGACGTGATGATTTGGAGAATGCTCACGCACATGACGTCGGGCGTGAAGGTCGGTCGGCGGTTCTGTTCCGAGGAGCCCAAGTACCCCAACTCGCCTAATGCGGCCCCGAGCTCTCCAAATGAATGCAGGAGCATGTTGTACAAGTCGACGCTGAGCGTGCTTTCGACTTCCTGGTCAAATTCGCTCTCGCACAGGTCAGCGTCTTCGCGTTTGGTCTCCTCGACGGTCTCCGAGGACGGGCTGGCGGGCGCGGCCACCCACGTAGAAAGCACGTGGCACAGCAAGCGGTGCGCGAGATCAAACAACTGCGGCCGCACTTCGACGGAGAACGGCTCTTCGAGTTGCATGAGCTCTTCCTCCTTTTTGCCGGCGTACTCTTCCGCCTTTTGCATGCGCTTCATTTGCCACGCCGACAGTTCACTGAGAATCATCAAGACCACCATGCCCACCTTCACACAACACGAGTGGACGTCAGCACGAGCGCAGTCACCCAGTGGCCTTTATAGAGTGTACCTGGGATCGGCGCGTGATGGAGTCGGTGAATGCACGTTGACATGCTGCCATTGTCATGTACGGGTACAGTGGACTCTCACTCTGCTCACCCTGTCAACCACAGAATCCTTCCACTGTGAGTTCACCTCCCTTGTTCATCAGATGACCCCGACGTAGTCTCACCTCATTCGACGCACATACCGCCTTGGGAGAAGGCACCTGAAGATACGTCGCTGCCGGTGGTGGGGAAGGCAGCTGCATGGTGGGCTCCTGCGGCTCTGCAGAGCCTGGCTTTTCGATCGCTCGTTTCATTTGCTCTAGCACGTGCCTCTCCACGAGCGAGTTCTCACCGGCGTCGGGTGTGTCGTTTGTCACCATGATCTTGAGCACGTTCGTCGCGAGCTGCGCGACAAACGTCTTGGTGGAATCGTGGACCGAAAGCTGCAAGCGATCCAGGCGGTTCCACTCTTGCTCATCAAACCCCTTCGGTGTGGTCGCCTCGTCCCACGCGACATTCAGTACAAGTGCCGTCGCGAGCTGCACGAGTCCGCACAAGGAGCCACACGCAAGCGTGAGCTTCTGCAGTCCAATGAGAGCAGTGTCGCGAACTGTCTCAATAAGTGAGAGGGATGCGCGAAGCAGCCACTGCTGAAGATCGTGGAGAATCACTTCGGCCGGCGTGTGGAGACCCTCGGCACCGGCTTCGTGGAAAACGACCGACTTGAGACCACACGCGATGGCTAGAGGCATCCAAGACACGGGTTAGTAACAGACGAGGTGGAGCTGCTCCGGAGAAGAGAGTCGTACAATTGTTTGCGTCTGGGTAGATCGTCACTCGTACACATACCACGGCCGTCCGCTGATACAGTAGTGAACCGTTAGCTGAGAATACCTGTTGGGGATGAAGAACACCTCACCTGAGCGAAGAGCACGGTCTCGTGCGTGCGTCCGTCCACGACAACGGCGACCGTGTCCACTGCTCCGTCTTCTGTTGAGACCACGACGGCGTATTTCGCTGGTCGAAAGTCCATGTCCCACTGGAGCATGATGGCCGCCATCGCCACGGGCGGACTAAAATGGAACTGCAGCGACTCGCTTGCCGGCGGCGGGCTCGCATCGGCCGTTGGTCTCCACATGGACTCGTCCGGTGAAAGCACACTATCGGGACATACCAGGAAAAAAAACATCAGCCACCTGAACGACTGAACGAAACCACGAACAGCTCTGTTGATACCAATCCGCAATGTGGAGATCGTCGAGCGTTGAGCTGGCTTCGACACGAGTTGGCTTGTGCTGCGTCTGCGAGAGAACCCGCGGCGGTGACCACTCGTGGAACAGCGTGAGCGGCTCCATGCGATCAAAGAGCCCGACGATCTATCCGATCAGCACGACATTAATACTCCACAGCGCTGAATCAGGGCGGGACCAACGGCGAGCGCACCTTTTGCAGCGGGTCCAAGGCGTTCGGAGACAGCGGATCGTACGTTTTCACGACCGTGCTCAGCAAACGAAGGTAGATCTGCCCCAAGAGAACCGTCAGTACTCTCCTCCACGTGCAACTGGGAGTGCTCCCCGTCTCACCTGGTGTGCGTGGTTCTGCTGCGTCACGACCTCTTGCTTGCGCTTGCGATACTGCGGCCCGCCCTGGATGCGCGGCGTGAACGGACACTGCTCGATGCGCTCGAGCACAAACTTGAGCTCGCTCTTGGTGAGCTGCACCGACACGGACTGCAGCGGCATGCCCTTGCGCGCGCAGCCCTCGACGTGGGGCATACTGAGCTGGAAGTTGGAGACCTTGAGCGGCTTGCCGTTCGACGCCGTCATGGCATGGTCCGCTGTGCGCATCGTGAGCGACTCGCGCGCGCGAGGGAACACGACGCTCTGGCACGACTCGCACGTGAGCGCCGTGTGCGCGATCTCCTCCGCGCCGAGCGGGAACGCCTCGTGCGCATTCGCAATCTCGCTCAGCGTCGAGCACCACATATGCACGGTCGTCTCGGCCTTGCAGCGGCGGCAGCCTTCGCGGAACGGACGCACGTTGTTGGTCGCGGCCGTGCACTTGGGGCACTTGGCGTGGACCTTGGGCGGCAGTGGGTGGCCTCCTCCTCCTGCGGGCGACTTGCGAGCGCTCACGGGCGACGCGGTCGCGCTGCCCTTGTCGCTGGCCTCCAGCGCGCGTTCCGTGTACAGGATCCCGTGGATATCGCACCCTGGGAACTCCAAGTAGAAGCACTCGTTGCAGATAATCACGGCAAACGAACGCATGGACGCCGACAGCGGCGGGGCGTCGGCCGCGGGCTGAACGACCGATGCATCGAGCGGATCCGCAGGCGGGAGCGGTGGTGGAGGAGGCACCCGCGAGTCGTTGGCGAGCGTTTCGGCTGCGCTATTGGTCGTCGAAATGTGCGCGAGCGGCCGCGCCGTGACGCTGCGCAGCGGCGCGCTGGTCGAGAGCGTCATGCTGCTGCCGCGTTCCACGGGCAGGCGTCGCGCGCTGATGTGGAGCCGCCGCGCGAGCGAGAGACCGAGTTCCGCGTCGTCGACACGGCCGGCCGTGGGCATGCGCTGCGGCGAGGGAGATGCGTCCATGGTCTCCCCGGGCAGCTCTTTTTTTTTCTGGGCGACCTTTCGTGTGGACCACACCACGGATTCTGATTGGCCGAAAATACGTTCTAACTAATGCTTCACTTCAAGATCGTGGTTATGATACAAGACAGGTACTCAGATCTGAGTATGTATCAATAGAGGGAAAGCAGTGCGCGTGCTTGGGCTCTCCCCGCCCTTTGTCTCTCGCCAACACTTTGAGGAGGTCCCGCGACCGAAGGCATGAGCGCGTCCAATGGCCACGCGCCCGGCGACGCCCACGGCAAGCGCAAGCGCGACGACCGCGACGACCGCAAGGCCGCGCCCAAGGAGCGCCGCCTGCGCCAGCGCGAGGAGGAGATGGAGCAAGAGTTCGCCGCCACGTACCACGGCCCCACGGCGCTCTACAAGCTGCTCGAAGTGCAGCACCTCCACTGCCCGCTCTTCCTGCCGCGCACGCTCAGCTACCGACTGGTGAACCCGCAACGCCAGAGCAGCGAGACCAAGGCGCCGGCCGACAAGAGCGAAGAGCTCAAACAGAGCTCCTCGCTCACTGCGGTCAAGCGCGAGCCCGCCGGTGCCACGCTGCGCGAGTTCAAGATCGGCATGACGTCCGAGTCGATCGACCATTTCAAGCGCGAGGGCATCCGCGTCGGTCTCCTCTTCTCGCTCTACACGGCCGACGGCCGCCGCTTTGCCGACAATTCGTTTGATCTCGTGGCGTCGTGTCTATCGCTAGGTACGTGCGTGGAGGGAGAGAGAGAGAGAGAGAGAGAGACCCGTTGACTAATGCGCTTTCGCTTCTTGTTCCGATAGTGCCGTGCGGAAAGGATGTGCGCCTGCCCAAGCAGTTTGCGCGTGCGACGGCCGACATTGCCGTCATTACGGTCCAGGTCGTGCGCATCAACGACGTGGTCGAGAAGCTCACGGGCGAGACGCAGTACACGTTCGCGACGCCCGGCCCCGGAAGCGACGTCAAGCCCGTCATGGGCGCAGAGCTACTGCGCGCGCGCGTGGGCGGTCGCGAGCCGCTCTACGGCAACATGCTGCGCGTGGATTTGAGCCGGCGGAGAGCTGGCGTGTTCAATATTGAACTGCCGGCCGTGGCTGCTGGCATGCGTGGAGGTAGGTTGGTCCTGTGGAACTCTTGGTGAAAAATCATTGGTGGGAGTGACTAATGAACGCCATGGGTGTGAATGGCCACAGTGGTGAAGCTGCAGTTCCGCGTGGCTTGGGACAAGCCCGTGAAGACGGCGCAAATGGCGCGTCTCCAGAAGATCGTCGAGACGAAGTGGACGCGCGACTATATCAACACCAAGGACGACGTGGGCGCGACGCTCATGGTGCCCAAGCGCATGAAGCCGTCGCCGTACACGCGGAGAGGCATGACGCAAGTGTGGTTCCACTACCTCTACCACGCCATGCTGCGCCGCATGAGCGAGAAGCGCCCCGACTTTTCCTGCGCCTGGTGCAACCTCTACGCGGGCTCGCTCAAGGGCCTCGTGGCCCACTTGGTGTCGTCCCACAGCCGCTTCCGCTTCCACGTCTCGGCCGGCAACGACAACGTGCCGCACATTTACGTCATGCCGCGCAACATGAAGGGCTCGGGCAGTGGCGACCTCTCGGTGCCCAACGTCAGCGCGTCGCTGTGCGAGCTCACGCTGGACGACGACAAGGACCTGGACCGCATTGAGCACCACTTCAAGTTTATCTCGGCCCAGAAACTTGCGTCCAAGAAGTCGCCCACGGACGAAGCCATGGACCGGCTGCCCAAGCTGGACGAGCTCGAGGAACTGGACGAGGTCACGGGCGAGGACGAGCAGTCGCACGAGTTCTACGCGCCGCTCTTGCAGCGCCAGTACTTCCACTCGCGCACGGGGGCCGTCGTGCTGGACCACGAGAAGGACTACGACAGCGACGACGATGTCGACGAAGAGTGGATCACGCAGCAGAGCGAACGGGTGCGTGCTAGTCTCTTTGTTAATCGGATGGGAAGAGGCACTGACGCGTGTTTGGGATCAGTTACTGGATGAGTTCGAAGACGTATCACTCGAGGAGAAAGAGTTCATGAAGAAGTGGAACCGCCACGTCAAGGAGAACCGGTGCGTTTTGCGTGGGACGATGACAGTACACGGGGGATGGCTCATGCCGACTGCTTGATACTATAGAATACTGGCGGACTTCATGGTCGCGTCGTCGTGTCGGTTATTCGCCAAGCGCCACGGGAAATGGTACGCTCTCCGTCTCGGTGCTCGCTCGTGATGCGCCTACTCACGTTTCTCACTGTAGGATCATCGACTCGGGGCTTCGCTACAACTTCTTGCTGCATCTGTTCAACCTCTGGGACAACTCGCTGCTCAACTCGCGTGCCATCATTGACTGCATGCTCATTGTGGACCACTACGCGGTGCGTCCCTAGAGATCCAGTCGGTGGGGATTCATGAAGAGAGAGCTCACGAGGGTGTTTATTCCTGTAGGTTCTCCAAGAGACGAAAGAAGCGGACGCCAAAGACAAAGCCGCCAACGCGAACGGCGCCCAAACGTCCCCAGCGACCAGCGCCACGCCGGCGTCGTAGGCTCCCCCACATCTGCGTACCGAGTCCACCACTGTGGACACTGATCCGATCGTGTGGTGAGGGGACCTGTATCTGCCCCCTGATGAGAACAAACCAACCCTCTACTCCAAAAGCCACAAAATCCAAATGCCTCTTTCTGTCTTGGTCTCTCTCTCTCTCTTCTAACTTACGGGTCTTCTGCCACGGTCGGTCACTCTAGTGCTGATCGGCCGGCACAAACGGCTGCGGCTTTGTAGGCCGCTGGGACAGCGGCTTGCGGTGGCGTTGCGGGCAGTTGTCGCCGTGGGGCGTCTTCTTCTGTTTGTCGTCGTGCTCTGAGTCTTCGCCGCTCTCACTCGAGCTCTCTCCAAACGCGCGCTTCTTGTGGAACACGCAGCACTCTATTGCCATGGACATCGAGAGATGAGAGAGCGAGACCACGGTAAGAAGTAGAGGCACAGTGGAGACACGCACTATTGGATTTCTTGCGGCCGAGGTGTTCATTGTCCACGACGCTCTCGTCAAAGGTCACGTGCGTGCGCGGCTGCAGCTGGATGCGGTAGACAGGCGGCTCGGCTGCAGTGGCTGGCGGCGTCTCTGTCGCGACGGCCGTCGCCGTCCCCAGCGGCGCGACGCGATCAGCGGTGCTCATGGTCCGTACTTGCTTGTCCACAGTATCGTTTCTTCTTATTTGAGCCTTGGTGAGAGTAGTCGTACTTAACAGGAGAATCACAGTACGGACCTCATGCGAACCGGAAATGGACTGGTGGGCGATATGGCGGCGTTGCGGAGTCCGAGTCTCTCCTGTGCGCCAGAGGAGATGCGGGCGTGCAGCGAATGTCGAGAAGCGACTCGGCCGCGTCCAGCAGAATGGGCGTGGCGCCATCGTCCTCTCGCGAGGGCTCGATCTGTGCGCGGAACTTCAAGTTGACGAGGGCTGTGGAGATGGCTACATTATCCTTTTGCATGTCAGCACGTAATTTCTTCTTCACCATATCAGTCAGGACAACACGTCCGCAGTACCTGTTAGGCCAGCGACCACGACGAGCTTGTGGTTTGGCTGAATATCGTCGAAGAAGAATATGCCCGTGATGACGCCCACCTGCGAAAGAAGACATTGGGGAGAGGAGACTGGGTCAGTGAACACAAATCCAGCGACTTTGAGGTATCCCACCAAGGGCGCACCATCATGCGAGTGAGTAGATACGGACGAAGCAGTGGGATCGCCTGCGCTGGATCGACGAGCATGGCGTGGTGCCACCAGTAGCACTCGAGTGCAGTCGTGACGAGCCAGGCCGTGGCCAGCAGCAGAAGCGTCGACTGCGAGGCCAAGTCAGCGATGGCGTGGTCCCAGGTGCCGAGGATCTTGGCCAAGCACTGCATAGGCAAAGCTCAGTCAGCTAGGACCCTTCTGAGAGAATTTGGAGATGACGTACTTTCTCAGTGATTACGGCACACGCTGCCATGAGTCCCGCGAGCACGGCGAACGCGCGAGCTCGAGCGGCGCTAGCTTTCTCATCGCATAGAGAAAACGGGTTTAGAGGCACGTGGCGAAGATGGCGTGTCCACGACCGGCTGCTCTCAAAGGCGTAGTGGCTCTCGTTGATCCAGATGAGCACAGACACGGTCGCGAGTGCACAGACCAGCAGATGCTCCAGTATGCTCCTCTGCGTGACGCGATCGCGTATGATGGTAGCCGTGATGTGTTGGTCGGTTGTACATGCAGACAATACTGTGAACAGTCCAAGGATGAGCGCAATGGACCACCACAGGGTGTGCGGAAAGTCAGCAGGATGCTGGAAAAAAGAGATGTGTCAGTTATAGCAAGCGCAGATTGCTGAATCGTCTATGGGAACACACCTCCTTTGCAGAGCGAGTCGCTGTAATCGCGGCAAACACTGCTATGTAGGCGGCAATGGCGACAAGGAGTGGCGTTTGGCCAAGCGCGTAGAATCGGATCGCTGCGGCCGCCGCAATCGCAGTCACCCGGACAGTCCATTCCCGTGTCGACACGCCTGTGTTTCGGCCATTATGTACCTAACGACATCACCACACAGCACTGTGTCACCCACTGCTGTCTCGACCACAACGACCAAATGCGACGCACCATGTAGAATCGCGGGTGGGACGTGATGGTCGATATCCATGCCGCAGCGACCTGCACGCAACTGGTCAGTACTACTACTAGGGCCAGACCTGCTTTAATCTCCACCCACCACCAGCGCGACGCCCACGACGTCTGACCGTCGCAGATGCCGCAGCGTATCTCCACCCTCATCAAGCGGATCCATCCCAAGAGAGATACTCACAAGATCCTGAAGAGACACATTGCATTATGATCCAATCGAACGACACACACTCTTAGGTACGCACCTACACTCTGTGCGTACCTACTGCTCCCTCTCCACTTCAAGGTTTGATCGTAGAGACCTTCGCGGAGGGGTTGACGTACCCGACGCACTGCGTGGCCGAGGACCAGTCGCGGTTGCGCTTGTCGCCGCAGGACGCGTAGAGCTCGCAGAGATGGGTCTGCGTGCTGTGGCACGCGAGCGGGTTCGAGCGGCGGCACTCGATCTCCTGCACGAGCCCGCCGAGCTCGTCCACCTGCGGCACAATGTCGCTCCGCGGCTTGATCGTGAGCACGTAGTCGCGGATCGCGGCCTCGGAGAGATCGAAGCGGCCGCGCGTGAAGAGCAAGCCCGGGCCGGAGAACGACACGGCCGGCGTCTGCGTCTTGGCGCCCACCATGCCGGCCATGGCACCCCCCAAACTGTGGCCCGTGAGCACAAGTCGGTCGCCCACGCGCGCCTTGAGCTCCGTCACGTGGGCGAGCAGCTCCGAGTACACGGGCGGCGGCATGACCGACTCGAGCACGTTGTTGGAGAGCATCTGGACCACGAACTGGGTCGGCAGCTGCTTGAGGAACGGCACGAACGTGTTGACGGCCTGCATGATGCTGATGCCGAACCAGTAGTGGAGATCCTCGAGCGCGTCGGCGGCCGAGGCCGTGCCGCGCACGGCGACGACCGTCATGTTGATGGTCGGGAAGAAGAGCTCGACCCAGACCTGGTGGTCCACCGTGTCGTTGTTGCGCACGACGTACTTCCAGTCGCTGAGCTCCGTGCCGTTGAAGCGCTCGGCAAAGGACGTGAACTGCGTCTCCGTGTCGTGGCCGTAGACCGAGTCGGCGATGAGCGCAAAGTCGACGATATCGAGTCCGGAGAACTGCACCGAGCACACGGGGTACTGCGCGACGGTGCCCCAGACAGACGTGGCACTCTTGAGCAGCTCGACGCGCGCGGGCGTGGCGTTCGTGGCGTTGGCCAGCGGCGGGTACACCTTGAAGTCGCCACCCATGACAAACGTGCCGACGGCCCACGTGGACGAGAAGAAGACAAACGACATGACCACAAAGGCCGTGATAAAGTGGCGGAACGCCGAGCCAAAGATCTGCGGGAACTTGCCCTGGATGGCGTCGGCCAGGAGGATGAGCGTGAGCCCCATGAGCGTCCAGCCGAGGTAGAACGAGCCGAACGACAGGATGGCGCTGAGGAACACGATCGGACACAGAATTATGAGCCGGCGGTCGTACGAGAACTTGGTCCACGGGTTCCAGTTCTGGAACCGCTCGTGGAGCTCCTGCAGCTTGAACTTGCCCTCGATCGCGTTGGTCGTCTCGTTGGCGTCCACGGTCACGGCCGCGAGCGCCTCGACCTCGGCCTGCTTCTCGGCCGCGTCCTGCTGCGTGAGCGGCAGCATCTCGGGGTTCTTGCTGCCCTTGCCGCTGAAGAAGTTGAGCACGCCCTGGATGGCCGTGAAGAGCAGCGACTGGAAAAACTCGTACGCGCGGAAGCCAATGTCGACGAGCCAGAGCTGCTCCGACTTTTTCTCGTTCTCCATTTCCGTCAGCGCGCGCTCCAAGTTGCGGCGGCGGCGGCGGTAGTTGCTCACGAACTCGCGCATCTTTTGGTTGCGCGAGCTCCAGAAGTGGCACGCGATCCAGAGCACGAGGTAAAAGCCGAGCGTGTAGAAGCCCGCCTGGATGTACTGGAGGAAGGCCTGCATGGGCGACAGCGTCGCCATGAGCGTGCCGATGAACGCCCAGATCGTCGTGAGTTCAAAGAGCGCCGGGCACAGAATGTCGACGAGCACGAGCGTGGAAAAGTCGAGCGGCGGGCCGTCAAAGTCGGTCTTTTTGAAGATGGACGCCGCGCGGGCCGCGCTGATGGCCTTCTTCCACCGCTCCTTGGCGTCGGCCGCCGCCTTGGCCGCGACCTGGTCGCGGCGCTGGTGGATGGCCGCGTGGGCGCGCTTGTACGACCGCTCCAGCTCGGTGCGCTTCTGGTCTTCCTCGTCCTTGCCCACGTCGTCGAACGGGTCGTTGGTCACAAACATGTTGAGGATCTTGGCGAAGAACTTGCGGATCGAGCCCATGAGCCCCTTCCACGCCTCGGCGTCGGCGTCCACCGTGTTGTACTGCGTGCTGTAGGCGAGGTGGAGGCGGTCGTCGGGCATCTCGTGGCGGTGGCGCAGGTAGTGGATCACGACCGTGAGCGAGAGGCGGAAGTTGGCGAGGCTGCCTTCGCTCTTGTCGATGGCGTCAAAGAAGAGGCGGCTCGACTCTTCAAAGACGTACGAGAGCGCCACGAGCGCGAACGGCAGCACGCCCAAGAGGAAGATGGCGCGCACCGTAAAGTGCGGGTCGGCGCGCGCGCTCGGGAGGAAGATGGCGAAGAAGATCTCCATGAGGAACGTGAAGGAGAACATGACGATGACCATCATGACGAGGAAGGCAAAGTAGCCCAAGCGGAACTGGCACAGCGACCGGTAGAACGACCACTTGTCCTCGAGCTTGGCGAGCTTGGCGAGCTCGGCCTTGCGGCCCGTGACGGTGGCCATGCGCTCGTCGCGGTCGTCGTCCTCGAGGTCGCGGAGCGTCTCGGCGGCCGTGCCGTAGCCCGGCGGCAGCGAGGGCGGCGACTGCGGCGTCGGCGAGTTGGTCGAGCGGCGCGCGCGCAGCTCCTGCGGTTGTTGGTCCATCATGAGTGCTGCGTGGGTTTTTATTGTTGGATTTCCAACAACAAAAATGCACGTGCGAAGCTTGAATCAGGTTGAGGACTGGCGAGCCAACGCCAATGATTGCTGTTGGAATTTCCCAACGTTGGCACTCTCGAGGTGAGCTGGGAAGGATGCGCTCGCGTTCCCTTCATAATCTCCTTCCATGGCGCAACTGACTACTGTACAGCGAAGCCTCTCAGCAAGCGAGCGGATCCCCTCCACAAACCGAAGTGGCTCCATGGATTCCCACCCGAGCTTGAAGAGGGCGACCAACAGATGAGCGGATCCGTCCACTTTCACCTCATGTTGCTGGACCGAAACCCGTCGGGAATCCCCCAATCAACGAATAAAACCTCGATGTTTCATTGTGGATACGCTACGCTGTGGCGTATCATCCCACCCCTGTGACAATCTCCACTTCGTGATTGGACCTCAACTTTGCGTGACGATAGACGCGTCAATAACAACACATGGTCCTAAATTAACGCCCTAAAATAACACATGTACTATAGAGTCATGTGCAGTGAGTGTCCTGTGCTGACAAATCCTCAGCCAAGAGCGAAAATTGCCGAAGATGCTGCGTTTGGTGAAGACGACGCGCGTTGTTGGTGCGCTGCGCGTCCAGAGCACGCGCGGATTTGCGGGCTCGGCCAGCAGTCGTGTGAAGATCATTGGATCGCACGATGCGTACAAGACTATCACTGCAGTGCGTGCTCTGGGTCTACGGCGTCGTAAGATCCGCCATCTTCTAACCTTCAAGCCTGATCTGTGCTGTCATTGCAGGCGGGCTCGGGCAAGAAGGCCATCGTGTACTTCACGGCAAAGTGGTGCCCTCCGTGCAAGATGATCTCGCCAATTTACGACGAGCTCAGGTATGTTGACGGAGCGGATGCTCGGCAAAAGGCAGGGCTGTCTAATAACACACTGTCCGTTGTTCGTAGCTCCCACTATCAGGACATTGAGTTCACCAAGATCGACGTCGATGAACAGGCGGAAACGACCTCGCGCGCGGGCGTGCGGGTACGTGGCTTTTGGCTATGAACGGCCGAGTGTACGCTAAACTCACATGACTGTGTCCCCCAAAACAGTCGATGCCAACCTTCTTCTTCTTTGAAGACGGCCAGCTGAAGCGTGAACTCTCGGTATGTGCCGGTGCATGCGTTTTACTCTGCTGCATTATGTCTGCAAGACTGACAGTCGTGTGCGCACCACAGTTCTCGGGTGCCGATGAATCGCTCCTGCGTGGAAGCATCACCAAGTTGAGCGAGCTCTAAAGACACCAAGCATTTAGCTGCCTGCGTTGGCCAGACGCCAAGAGGCGTGGAACAAATATGGAACACGCGCAACTACAGAAGCCGGGCGTTTGAGAAATTGTGGGGTTTATTTTGTGGCTTGGGCGTGGGCAGCAGCAGCCAACAACTCCTCTTTGATTGTACGTGCTGCTGCCGCCTTATCCTTGGCATCGGCAATCGCAGCGATCATCGAGACGCCGCTCGCGCCTCCTTCAGCGACACACCTCCGGATACGTCCATTCTCGACAGAAAGCCCTCCAATCGCATACACGGGGACGCCGAACGCCCGTGCCGTGGTCGAGCAGTCTTGCAGACCAGCTATGCCGATCGTGCGGCCATCGTTGGCCTCGGGCTTGGTGCTCGAAGTGAACACGGGGCCAGCACCTAAGTACGCAGCGCCACCCTCACACGCAGCTCGCGCTTGGGTACCATCTCGGACGGTTACTCCAATGATGAAGTCGTCGAGGTGACGTGACGCCTCCCGTACTTTGGCGCGCACGTCGTCCATGGCCGAGTCGGTTTGGCCAATGTGCACGCCATCCGCATCAAGCTGCAAAGCGAGCGCCACGGAATCGTTCACGATGAATGGCACATCGTACTTCTTTGTGAACGCTCGAATCTCCTGGGCGATTGGCAGCAGAAACGAATCTGCGTGCTGCTGCTCCCACTGCTGGCGGAGCTCGGGCAGCTCAGCGAGATCAGCCTTGGATGGTTTCTGGCGCCACTGGATCAAATCGGCGCCACCGCGGATTGCATCTTGCACGACCGCCACCAGCTCCTTTGCAGAGATCCTGGAGCCCACCGACGGCGTGATGAAGTACAGCGAGCGCTGCCGCAGGCGTGACGTCATTCTCCCCACGCAATCAAGAATTGGGTCATCAACAGTGCCTTCCCAACTCAGCAAAAGTACCGGTAGTTCGTCAAAACCGGTATTGTGTGATGGCGCAAAACGAGACAGACCAGATCACACGTCACATCGCTCGGAAAAAAGATCTTCAAGTTTCCCGCGGAGTCGTATTTACGCCTCGAACACGTCAGTTTCATTGGTGTCGAGGGCTTTTTACATCTTTTTACGCTTCGGATTGGTCCGCCTCCTCTCTTTTTTCTTGCCGTGGTGCAACTTCGAGATGAGGATTCCAACTTAGGATTTCCGATCGGATACCAACAATCCTTTTGCTTGCAGTTGGTCGCAAAGTGCGTTGGGCTGTTGGCTGTTGGCTCCGCTTCATTGGCCGTTGGTGCGTTTGCGTTGACATCATCCATCCAACAGAATCTTCCCCCACTCGCATATTTCCTTCGTCTCGGGCAGCGCGCCTCCGTCTCACCCTCCTCCTCTCCTCTCCTCACCTCTCCTGTCCCCATGACGGAGCGTCGCGTCCAGTACGGCGCCATTCCGTCGGGCGAGACCTCGGTCGCCGTCTCGGAGGAGCGGCAGATCAGCCCGCTGCTGCTGCGCGTGGACAACGCCACGGACCAGATCAAGCCGTGGGAGTTTCCTGGCTGGGGCACCACGACCAAGATCCAGCCGGACGCCCGCGAGATCGATGAGATCGACACGCACCTCTCGATGGAGCACCCCAAGCTCTCCGAGTGGCTGGCCACGGCCATCTGCGGCAACGACATTCTCTCGAGCTGTCTCTACGTCTCTGGCCTGGTCGCCTCCAAGGCCGGCAAGCTCGCGCCCGTGGCGCTCGCGATCGTCGCCGGCGTGCTCTACCTCTACCGCTTCATCTACGGCGAGGTCGTGAACGCCATCCCGCTCAACGGCGGCTCGTACAACGTGCTGCTCAACACGACGACCAAGCGCGTGGCGTCGGTCGCGGCGTCGCTCGCGATTCTCTCGTACATTGCGACCGGTGTCGTCTCGGGCACGTCGGCCTGCAACTACTTGGCGTCCCAAGTGCCGTCGCTGCCCATCGTGCCGGCCACAATCGTGCTGCTCTTCTTCTTTGCGCTGCTCAGCCTCGTGGGCATCACCGAGAGTGCCGTGTTTGCACTCGGCATTTTCATCATCCACACGCTCACGCTGTGCGTGCTCTGTGTGGCGTCGGCCGTCTTCATCTTCCGCAACGACTTTGAGATCCTCAAGGCCAACTTCGGCACGGGCTTTCCCGACATTAACCTCGCGGGCGACACCGTGTCGGGCAACCTCTTCACGGCCGTCTTCTTCGGCACGTCGACGGCCATGCTCGGCATCTCGGGCTTTGAGTCGTCGTCCCAGTTTGTCGAGGAGCAGGCCGAAGGCGTCTTCCCCAAGACGCTGCGCAACATGTGGTGGAGCGTCTTCATCTTCAACCCGCTCATCTCGCTGCTCTCGCTCGGCGTGCTTCCTCTTCAGGGCCCCGACAGCATCATTATCCACAAGGACACGGTGCTCGCGCAAATGGGACTGGTCGTCGCCGGCTCCAAGATGCAGACGCTCGTCGCGCTCGATGCGTTCATTGTGCTGTCCGGCGCCGTGCTCACGGCGTACGTTGGCGTCGTCGGCCTCATGCGTCGTCTCGCGAGGGACCGCGTGCTCCCGGGGTTCCTGCTCCACGTCAACAAGCTGCGCCACACGAACCACTTCATCATCATCGGCTACTTCCTGATCGCGTCCAGTCTCGTGCTCATCCTCCACGGCGACACCGAGACGCTCTCGGGCGTGTACACGTACGCGTTCCTCGGTCTCATGACGCTCTTCGGCACGGGCTGCATGCTGCTCAAGTTCAAGCGTGCCGACCTGCCACGGTCGGTTGTGGCTCCATGGTGGAGCTGCATCCTGGGCGTCGGCATGGTCTTGACCACGTTTGTCGGCAACCTCTTGGGCGATCCGACCGTGCTCACGTACTTTTCCATCTACTTTCTGGTCGTGCTCGCGATTGTTATGATCATGTTTGAGCGCACGTTCATTCTGCGGCTCTCCATGTACAGCGCGCAGCGCCTCTGCCCGTCGCGCAGCCGCCCCAAGCAGGACTTTGGCGTGATCGACAACTACGAAGAGACTGAGACGCTCCGCACTGGTGCGCGTGGCGGCAAGACCATTGCGCGCATCATCCGTGAGATCAACGACCAGGCCGTGTTCTTCTTCTGCAAGACGGCCAACCTCTCGACGCTCAACAAGGCGATCCTCTATGTGCGCACGAACGAGCAGACCCACACGATGTACATTGTGCACTGCCACGAGAAGGGCACGCCTGTGCCCGAAGGCTTTGAAGAGACCGTGGCGCTGTTCGACCACATTTACCTCAAGATCAAGATCAACTTTCTGAGTGTCGAAGGGCAGTTTGGACCCGCCATGGTCGAGTGGCTCGCGCGCCAGTACCAGCAGCCCAAGAACATGATGTTCATCAAGCAGCCCAACCACGACTTTGTGCACACGGTCGCGTCCCTCGGCGGCGTGCGCCTCATCACTGCCTAAGCACCCACGCAGAAGGAGGCGTTGCCGTTCCGTAAAGGACTTGTGGCCGCCGTCGACGAGCAGGAGAGCGGCCCGATCAGTTTTTTCGATTTCTTTTCGTTTGTAATTCCCAGTCCGCAGCCTGTGACGCATGGGTTCCGATTTGAAGGAATCGCTGATGAGTGTCACCGTGGGCTCGACTGGGTAGTACTACTACGTAGTTGTAAATCAACCCATCTTTTGATGCCCATGAAAACAATGCAAACATGGCGATGCGTGGACTCCACGCTGGAGGGGTTTACGCGGATGTGTGTTTACCAGAGCTTCTGCGACGAAGGATGGAGCTCAAAATGGGTGGTGAGATTAAATATGATATGGAAGGCTGTCTCACCTTCTTCTCTCTAATGTACAAACGGGATGGATGGAATGGGTGGTGGAGTCGCTTGCTTCCGCAACTCAGCATAAAAAAAATACAGGAACTCAGTCTTCTTCTTCGGTAATGGTGGCGAGCACCGCGACCTTCTTCTTGCGCGCGGGCGGGTGCGAGTTGAACCGAGCCTCCTGCTCCTCGAGCTTCTTGACACGCTTGGCCGCGGACGACAGGTGGACACGTCGCGAGCGGCTGCGGTGGTGCTCCGAACGACGTCCCGTCGAGCTGGCAAAGCTGAGCAGGTCGTTGCGAGTGCCTGGGTCCGAATGGCGGCCGGCGCCGGACGTCTGGTACTTGGCCATCTCCCAGTCCGATAGACGGCCAGGGCGGTTGGCCGCCGCAACGTCGTCGTGGAATGAGGTGCGCGACGACCGCGACGAGCGGCCATAGTCCAGGATATTGGGCAGCGAGGCCTTCCTACTGCTGACGACGCGGCCATCGTACGCCGTCTCGTGGTCGGTGCTCGAACTGTCACGGGAAGCCGTGGTCGCGTGAGGAGCGCCATCGGCTACCATGGATGATTCCGTCGCGGCGAAGAAGGACTCGGCCGGGAGGCTGCCGTCGTGGGCTTGGTTGTCGACCAAGAGGCCGTTCATGGCCTGGAACAATGAGCCGTTTTCCACCGAATTGCTTCTCGTGTCTCGACAGGACGACGTGCGCGATGCGACACCCCGCGTGGGCGTAGCCGCAAACATCGAGTTGTGGTTGGTGCCGGACGCGCTGGGCGCGCTGCTGGTCGAGTGGAGAAAGAGCTTGTTGCGGCCGTCGTCTTCGCTGTCGCTCATGTTGACGTTCAGGTACGTGTACCGCATATCGTTGACGTCCAGGAACTGGTCCATGAGCTGCCGCGTCTTGCACGTCATGCTCTCGCGGCACGTGCGCGCGTGCTTGGCGACGGCCTCGAGAAACGCGTTGAGGCCAAAGCGGCGCGACTCGAGTACCTTCTCCTTGGTGTTCCAGAACAGGCGTCGGTGGGGAAACTGCATGAAGCACGTGCGCTTGGACATGATGGAGCAGTGCGAGCACATGTCGCCTTGCTTGACGGCCTCCTCGAGGCGCAGGCGGAAGAGGCGGAACTCCGAGTAGCGGCGGTACACGGTCCACGTGAAGCCATAGTTGCGCTCGTCCGAGACGCGCACGACGTACTGCGTGTGCGTGTGCGCGTTGGACGCCGACGGCTTGGTGACGTGGGCGATGCTCGTGTGGAGCACGCTCTGCGGCGGCTGCGGGAGCGCGAGGACCATCGGAATACAGGGAGGAGGCGGACGTCACTACACGCACACGCCCCCACGGGAATGAATATGGGTGGAGCGTCGCGAGGGTCGGAATTGTGGAATGAATATAATTGGACCGAGCGTCCCACGGCGTCACCTTTGGGCGTGCGTGGAGCCGCGCTTCTGTGGGAACGCGCCAGGCTCTGTCCGCCGGATCTGGGAACCAAAAAGAGGGAAAGGGGGACGGAAGGCCGCGCTGTATTAGGGTTCGCAGAGGGGTAGGGCTTACTAACAGACGATTCAGCCAGCGCTCAAACTTCTTGTGCTACTACAATACCCTTTCTGAAATGATACAGGATGGTAGCATATCCAAAGTCAAAATTGTGTTCCGTAATTCGTACCCTGTATTTACCGATTGAACCCAAGATAACATGTTTGATATCTTGGAGTGATGGTTATAAGTAGAGTGTGGGTCATTTCAATGAGCGGACACCGGGTCAAGAGTTGCCCTTTTCGTCCTGCACACAGCTTGAGTTTTGTATGGAGTTACAAATCAAATTGACATCCAGCAAAGCTACGTCATTATTGATCCAAGTTTTGAGCTGGAAGTTCAAGTGCTTTCCCTAACCCGTCCGGAAAACTTGAGCTTTGATTCTGGACTTCCGTTCCAATGTTGCGGAATCGGCATGCGCCCTTTCGCGCAGGACTTGTCGACTCGTTCCGATATGGGAGCTACATATATGAAGTGAGTTCCCGGATCATGGACACTCAGTCGTGGTCCACGATACATGGCGCACCTTAAATCGGTGATCCAAGACGGAAGGAAACATGGCGCATCGCTTCTTCGATTGTCAATACTAAGTACCGTGGTATTTGTCGCAGCCTCCGAACAATTTTCTCTTCGCTGATACTGATACCTGATCTATTATCGGGTCCCTGTGACATATTGCACTACATTTCGTTAAACTGGTTTCCCAGCCATCCAGCTGCCTGAAAATCTACTGAAAATCTTCCATTGCGAACCGCGCTCTTGGTTGACAAGCTAAACAGTCTGTGGATGTCCGCCTCCGGTGGTGCACTGAATGCTTGCCGATATTGGATCTCGCTTATCTGCAGTTGTGAGTTTTGAGTTATTCCCCTGGCGCATTTATCTCTCCACCTCTGAAAGCTGATTGGAAGCGAATTCCAAGGCAATTGGGTCCACACCCAACACCCATGCTTTTGAAGTGAAGTCAATGAGAAGACAAGAAAAAAAAGAAAACCGAATCCATCGGATTCACTTTCGTCCGCTTGATGTTTGTTGGCTGGCCGCTGTAGCCGCCACATCCAGGCTGGATTCCAGCCTACTATGTGCAGTGGATCGTGCTGGGTTTCTGGACTCTCGTCTAGCACCGGACTGTGGCCCATCTGTCTTGAAGTTCTCAGTGGAGACTCTCCAACTCAGCAGGCTCCCCAGGCTGAGATGGAAGGTTGTGAGCGCTGGAGGGTTCGGAATGGAGAGAACTGGACAATTTGCTGACAACCTGAAGCAATACGAACCTAACCCTTGTGCCGGAGACACAAAACTGAGACAAAACCAGTGACAGAAAGCAAAAATACTTGACAATAAGGGCGACTGCACAAGCTTTTGTCATCATTCCCAGCAAGCTGAAGTCATTATTGTACTAGTGGCTGCAATGCCAGCACCCAACTCTTGGGCCCAAGTGACTGCCAACCTATGGTAAGTGTTTCTTGTAGGATTTTGTGTCAGCAGTCCCAACACTTCGCACCCAGAAGTAACATCCAGTCTGAAGTGGGGTGTTCTACTCCTGTTATACGTACTACGTAGTAGTGCATTACAGTCCTACAGTACCATGTTGGCAAATTGAAATAATTAATCGTTAAATTATCAGCTAAAAGCATTGAGTTATGTTTACCCAACCCCAATACGGTGAGATTCGCTGTGAGTTCACTCTTGGTGTGTTTTGGTACATCTGAAACCCCTAAACTGGTATCTTATTGGGTTGTTAATTCTCAACAGTGAATCACGTATTCTTAAAAATATGATTTATATCATAAAACAACGTATTTGACCCATCATCACTTTACGTGGTTAGCCAAGCAAAAATGCCCAGAGTACATACAGTACGGTACAGTACGGTACTGTGTAACTAAGGTGCATGCTCATGTAAATAGCTCTATACCGGCAGAACATCCAGTTTGGTAGGATTAAGCCCATCATCATCAGTCTCTGCGGCGCAGACTCTGAGCTGGTCCGCTCTCGGGAAGAAATCTCGGCTCTGGATCCATTTCCCGGGGATCCCCTGGCGATATGTTCTTTTGTCGGTGGCAAGTTTCCTTGACGGCAAGAAATCTTGAACGAACCCGATGTCTGTTGTGCCCATATGTAACGAAGAGGTATCCATGACGTTAATATGCGGTGCCACAAGATGCTTGAGGAAGCTGTTCTCTCTGTAGAAACGAATGTTCGACGTCCCAGTACCCGATGCAGACTCCCACCCTCAGCAATACACACAGCAGGCTGTCGGCCTGTTTACAGTATGGTGTTGCTGAGGGACGGCCATTCGCTCGCCTATCGAATCCGTCCGCCTGCGCCCGTCGCGCTCAAACAGGATGTTGAGTGGGTGAGTGAGTGACTCACCTGATGCGAGGCAACTATCCCCCCGATATGTACATTTCACCCACAAGACTGGGTTTTCATTCTCACTGTATGACCAACGACGCTCTCTACAGAACACTGTAATGCGACCACGGTGTTGTTGTAAACAAACTGCCTCCCGTGACTCGTGTTTCTCAGTTGGTGCTGGCGGATCAGACGTCGGCGAGCTCAGGCGGGCGTCATTTCGGGGACGATATCCTCCAACTTCTCGAGCGCTCGGGCTTGCACCGCGTAGAGTCGCTTCTCATCTTCAAACGCCTCCCGCAACTCGCGCACAATCTTCGAGAGTATCTCCATCTTGACGTTGACGTTGGCGAAAATCGCGTCGCCGTCGTACCCGGCTTCTAGAGCCGCAATGTAGGCGGCGGCGTACGCCACCATGAACGGGGGGTACAAGAAGATAATCTCGGTGCGGTACGAGTACTGCACGAGTTGCCTGGAATCCGTCAACGTCAGCAATGCCGCCATTGTATCAAAAGTGAACTGACAGTTTTGGACTCACCAGCTCAAGTGGAGACAGTCATCGTGGAGATCAAACTCGTCCAGGAAGCTGGCCACCACAGCATGGGGTACGTGAGCAACTAGTCCATAGGATCCTCACGTCTACAGCGTGGATGCAAGGTGACGTACGCCAGCAGTGGTGCGAATGGGTGAAACAAAATCAAGTCGAACTGGAGCGCCTCCACGACGTAGAACTCGCACTCGAGAATGTCCTTGTCCTGGAACGTGTACATGACTTCGTCCTCATCGACGCCAGCTGAATGAGTGCAAGCAGTGCTTTATCAGAAGCATTCAGAAAGACTTGTGGGACGAGCGATGCGCGCTTACTTGTCGTGTAGTGGTGAAGAACAGACGCCACGGCGCCGAGGGACAGTTGGTTTTCTTCGACCTTGGACGCCAAGAAGAAGACCGTGCCGACGACCAAGTGCGGGTCAAAGTTACAGAAGCTTTGCCTGCAATAGTGATATCATGGCACAAGTGAGCAAACCAAACGATGTCTCCCGTCCACTGAGTGCGAGGGAACGGGCGTACGTCTGGTAGAAACGACGGTAGAAAATGACCGCAGTGTAGATGATGATCTGGCGCACGTGGAGGCGCTGGCCAATCTCCTCGAGCACTAACACCAGGCATCCATTCTCAGCGCACAAGCAAATAAGACGATCGAAATGGCAGCCAGCATGGAACTTACGCGCGATGTTGGCGAGATGGATGCTGTCGATTTCGTCCTCGGTGAGAGCCCGTCGATCCAGTGGGTTGCGCCGGCGCAGGTCGCTCTTGGTCACATCTTTCATCCAGTACAAGCTGCACATGAGAGAGAGACAGACGTAAGTGACAGGGTGGCCTATTGGCGTCGCGCGTAGAGCTCAGGGGCGCGCGCACTAGTGGGTCGACTGCCAGAAGTTGGTCCCCATATTCCGCGCCCTCGACTCGAATGAACGCACTCGTGCTTTATCAGGACGGGAGAGTATACGTCGTACTGTATACTAAGTATGTAGTACCACACCACACTATACAGACATGTGTATACCGGACCTTCAGAACTCAGCAGCTCCAATGTGGCATGAGATACAAACAAGGCTTTGAACTCAGGTTCGTGTATTCGCATGGCTAGCTGGCGTGCAACCATTCGCTCTACAGGTCGCGGTCCGCGTCGGCCTCAGCCTCTCGTTCGGCGTCGGCGTCGGCCTCAGCCTCTCGTTCGGCGTCGGCGTCGGCCTCGTCGTCCTCCTCCTCCATGATTTTGGTAAACTTGGCGTCGGCGTCTTCGTCTTCGTCGTCGTCCTTGAGCAGATCCTGAAGATCCGGCACCTTGACGGCGTCGATATTGTCCTGGTCCTTCTGCGACATATCCGACAGCAGCTTGCCGCTGTAGATGTCGTCGGTAAACTGCTTGGTGAGCGACATGTACTCGTCAAAATCGGTCGGCTGGTTCTTGATCCAGACGCAAAAGGCGGCAAAGGCGACAATGCCCAGCAGACGCCACTTGCGTTCCGACGGGTCCGTCGCGCGCATCGCGTACAGCGGCTTGAACGAGTCCACGACGCCGAGGTCGTCGTCAAAGATGTTGGGCAGGAGCCAGTACTCGAAGCCGACCATCCACAGCATGAAGAACAAGAAGAGGCGGACCACGACAAACACGGCGATGAAAATGAGGAACGTGACCGAGAGGTACCACAGCGCGACCTTGGCCCACTGCGGCCAGATCGGAAAGCACGTGATCACGAGAAAGCCGAAGATCAGAAGCGCCGTCAGCAGGTTGCGCAGCGTCTTGGGCCCTTCGTACATCCACGTGTAGTACCCATTGAACACAAACTCGTCGCTCCGCGCCGGCGTCAGCAGCTTGCGGTTCTTGCCGTCGCGCTCCGAGCGGTGGATGTATCCGTTCGTGAGCAGCGCCAGCCCGATCGACAGCACGTCGTCCTTCTCCTTGAGGTCCGGAAAGTTCTTCTTGGCGCCGGCGCTCTCCAGCAAAAACGACGCGAGCTTGTCGCCGCGAAAGTACTCGACGCGCTTGCCGAGCTCAATGGCTTGGCGCACGGGCATGCCCTTGCGCCCGCGCAGCAGGTCGGCCATCTTCTTGGCGCCGGCTTCGCTCTCCCATGACTGCCAAATGCCGCAGCCTGTCAGTCCACATCATTCTCTCCGCAATGCAGGAACGGCTCGTGCTCACCTTGGTGGTCTCTGGCGCCGTCTCGGCGGTGGTGTCGGCCATGGCGCTCTGCGTTCCGTGCACGTGGCGTGGGGCGGAAGGGAAGGAAATGAGCCAGCGGCGTTGTTCCGTCGCTGGAGCTGCTGCCTCTTCCTCGGAAAAGGACCGGAGGGGTTCATGTGCCCCCTCATGTAGCAACTCCCTCTATTCTCTCCGCTTTAATCACACCTCCAACTTGCAACTCAGTGACGTGGCTTGCTTGCGCTGCAGGCCATGTCACTAATGCCACGGTGGCACTATAGTGTACCATCTTACTGGTACAGTTCTGGTACAGTGTACCATCCTCTCTGCTGGGAGCCTGGTGACCTCCTCGCTGGAGATGATGGAAGACGGCAAAGACACTTCGAGCGGCCCCAGCATGAGCAGCGGCGCTTTCTTCGGCGGCGCCGGCGCCGTCGTGTGCGTACACGAGGCCGCCGGCGTCGATGCGTACTTGGTCACGCCGGCCTCCCACGTCGGGCGCGTCGTCACGGGCGTCGTGCTGCTGAGCGAGACGCCGTCGCCGTCGCCCGCGACGCTCGTCGACCGGCTCGGCGGGCTCGCGAGCGTCGCGTTTGCCGACAAGCTCGCCGAGCAGGGCTACAAAGTGCTCGTGATCGACGGCGTCAAGTCGTCCGCCAGCGAGAGCGGCCTGTCCGCGTCACTCGCGCGCGCCGAGCAGGCGGCGGCCTTTCTTAAGGAGCACCAGGACATCCAGCGGGTCGCGCTGCTCGGGTATGGGGCGGGCGCCGACGTCGCGATGCAGATGGTGCTCACGCCGGCGTCGAGTACGCCAGCCTTCCACTGCTTTGTGGTGCTCTCGCCCGACGGCCGCGTCGCGTGCTCGGCCAGTGACGAGCCGCTGGCGCTGCCGCCGGCGCTCGTGCTCGTCGGCGGCAAGACGCCGTTTGCGACCTCTGACAGTGTTCGTGCTGTGTGGCTATGGGAAAAGGAAAGGATCCATTCTGACTGTGCTTTGCTGCTTGCAGTTCCAACAGCTCCAGTTGCTGTACGAGAAGAACCCGCCGTCGGAGCCCAGTCCGCTGCCGTTCCGCTCGCGCGTGTTTGCCCACCAGACCAAGGGCTTTGCATTTTCGGGCATCACGGACGAAGATGCAGCGACGCTGGCGATCGCCGAGATCCTCGACTGGCTCGTGCTGCATCTCCACCGCTTCCGCACAGCCGCCTGCACGAGCGACACAGACCCGTGGTGGGTACACAGGAGTCTCCTATGACAAGCAGAGGCCACTCGGGGACTCATGATGGTCGCTCTTGGTTGTAGGTGGCCGCAGGGGCGCAATGGACCCTTCTGTAATGTTGGACAGAAGACGTGGCAAGACACGAGAAGCGAGTGGCTCACGGCCACGGTCGCACGGTGAGTGTTCTCTGCAAGGTATCCAAAGACCCTCCATTGCTAATTCACTGGATATCTCTTTTCCCAGTCCGCCGCGCCCGCCGGCGGTGCCGAGCCACCTGCTCTTTGACGGGCTCTCGAGCATGCGGAGAACGTTTGATCTGCCGCATCGCATGGCACTCGGCGACGTCGTGGAGCTCTTCGTTGAGATCTGGGAGGTCCAGCAGTGAGGGCGCACGCAGCACGATGCGCGAACAAAGACACACACACACACACTCGAAACACACTGCCAGGTAGTAGCTGACGCGATGGAATACAGGACTCGTCACCCCCTCCAAACCCCGTTCTCTACCGCATCTCTCACGGCTGCGCCTTCTGCTAATTATGGTCTTGTTATCGTGTGGAGGAAAAGCCTCTGTCGATGCTGCAATGCAGAAATAGCTGGGTCCTTCCCTCCGCTCGGCCGTGACACTGTGTCCGTATCTGAGCAGCACGAAGACGGCGGTGATGAGCAAGTCGCTCGCCGACGCGTCGCCTCCGGACACGCCGCTGGGCGAGGGCAAGCTACTCGACGATGGCGCGCTCGAGGCCACTTCGCTGGAGGCACTGGAGAACGACTTCCAGGAGGTGCTCGCTGAGCTCGCGGGCGACAAGAGCCTCGAGCGGTTCCGGCTCGAGTACGAGAAGCTCCATCGCGCGCTCAAGAAATCCAACGGCCAAGAGAAGAAGCTCATCAAGAAGTGCCGCGAGCTCAACGCTGAGATCATCAACAATGCCGCCAAGGTGCAGACGGCGCTCAAACTGTCGCAGGAAGACCAGGCCAGCATCGCGTCGCTAAAGAAGGAGATGGAGAAGGCGTGGAAAATGGTCGACGCGTCCCACGAGAAAGAGATCCGCGCGAAAGAAACGATCCAGCAGCTCAAGGAAGAGATCAACAACCTAAGTCGGCTCGTCGAGCAGGGCGCCGGCCTGAGCGTCGGCCAGGAGAACATGCTCAAGGAAGTGATGCGCGCCAAAGAAGAGCTCGCGCGCGTCAACGACGAGCACGAGGCGAACGCCAAGAAGGACCACGAGCGGCTCCAGGAGCTCCACAAGCGCGTGGGCGACATGGAGCAAGCGGCGGCGCAGCACAAGAGCGACGTACAGGCGCTGAAAGACCAGTTGGCCATGAAGGCTGCTGAGCAAGAACGCGAGCAACGCCGCCGCGAGCGGCTCGACAAGGAGCTCAAGGACGTGCGCGCCAAGCTCGAGAAGAAGGCGTTGGAAAACGCGGCGCTCTCGACCGACTTTGCCAAGACGCAGACGCAGGCCCAGGCGCTGGACAAGCAGCTCGCCGAGGCGCGCAGCACGATGGACAAGTACGTGCGCGACTACGAGACGCTGTTCGGGCGTACGCAGAAGCTCACCGACTTGCTGAACGAGCAAAACGACAAGACGATGCAGCTCGAAGTGGAGCGGCGTAACCTGGAGAACGAGCTCAAGAGCAAGCAGGACGACGTGCACCGGCTGCGGCTGGACAAGACCATGGCCGAGCGCAAGATCGACAAGGAGAAGCGGCAGCAGCAGAAGCTCGAAGAGAAGCTCGAGGACGAGCACACGGCCAAGCTCGTGCTGCAGACCCACGTCAAGAGTCTCCAGCGTGACTTGGACGCCGACAAGCTGAACGAAGACCACCTGCGCGCCGAGATGGACGCGCTCGAGCGTGAGAAGCAAATGCAGATGAAGCACGTGCAAAAGTCCGACGCGCGCGCCAAGAAGGCGCTGGACGACGTCAAGACGAACGAGCGTGTGGCCAAGAACTTGGAGCAGGAGCTCGCGGCGTTCAAGACAGAGGCCGCCAAGCAGCGCAAGCTCATCTACCAACTGGAGAAGGAGCGAGAGAAGTATGGCATGGAGGCGTCCGAGCAGCGCAAGCTGTATTTGCAGGCCGAGGAAGAGGCCAAGCTCAAGGAGATGCGCATCCACGAGATGCAGAAGAAGCTCCACGAGGGTGAGACCAAGCTCAAGCAGCAGCAGCAGCTCTACGAGGCCGTGCGCAGCGAGCGCAACTTGTACAGCAAGAACCTGATTGAGAGCCAGGACGAGATCGCCGAGATGAAGCGCAAGTTCAAGATCATGACGCATCAGATCGAGCAGCTCAAGGAAGAAGTGTCGGCCAAGGACGTGGCACTCGTAAAGGAGCACTTTGACCACCAAAAGGTCGAGAAGCAGAAGGAGCAGCACAAGAACGAACTGGCGCGGCTCCGTGCGCTGCTCGCCGTGAACGAAGAGACCATCAACAACCAGGACGCCGAGCTGCGCAAGCTCACGACGCTCGTGCGCCGCATGGACGACGAGGCGCTCGAGCAGCGCAAAGAGTACGATCACGTGATCAACGAGCGCGACATTCTCGGCACGCAGCTCATTCGCCGCAACGACGAGCTGGCGCTACTCTACGAGAAGCTCAAGATCCAGCAGTCGACGCTCAGCAAGGGCGAGGCCCAGTACCAGGAGCGGCTCCAGGACATTCGCGTGCTCAAGCTCAAGGTCACGGACCTCAAGCGCGAGCTCGTGATCGCCAAGCACCAAGTGGGCCAGTCGGACGAGCTCAAGCGGGAGGTGTACCACCTGCAGCGCGAGCTGCTGCAGGAGAAGACCAAGGTCAAGGCCCTGTCCGAGGAGCTCGAGAACCCCATGAATGTGCACCGGTGGCGCAAGCTTGAAGGCAGCGACCCGGCCACATACGAGCTCCTGCAGAAGATCCAGACGCTCCAGAAGCGGCTCATCCAGAAGACGGAGGAAGTGGTGGAGAAGGAGCTCGTGGTTCAGGAAAAGGACAAGCTCTACACCGAGCTCAAGACGATTCTCGCGCGCCAGCCCGGCCCCGAGGTGGCCGAACAGCTCAGCTGGTTCCAGCAGGTCGTGCGCGACAAGGACAAGCAGCTCAAGAGCCTGCTGAGCGAGCAAAACATGTTCCAGTCCAAAGAGAACGAGCTCAAGTTCGAGCTCGAGCGGCTCGCGCGCGAGCTCCACGAGTTCAAACGCAAGTACTACAAGAAGAAGCTCGAAGACAAGATCCGCGACAAGAACGCACCGCTCGTGGTGGTGGCGCGTCCCAACCAAGTGCCGTCGTCGCACGGCGATCGACTGCCGAATCTCAGTGGCACGAGCACGGGCAAAGCGCCCAGTGCAAGACCGAGCCCGGCCGAGGCCCAGAAGCAGCTCGCCGTTGCGGCCTCGAGCCGATTCATCGGCGGCGGCTTTAGTTTGAACCAGTAGAAAGTACACACGAAACCTCAAAACGCCAGTGTATTGCCTTGTCAATGGACCTACTACCTACGGTGGTCTTGGGTCTTGTCTCAAGCCGCGCTTACAGCTCGTCCTTTTCCGTCTTGGCGTCCTCGAGGTCCACGACTTCTTCGTCGTCCTCGTCCGACTCGGTCTTCTCGACCTCGACGGGCACTTCAATCTCGGGCTCGAGCGTCAAGTCCGTGAGGCCCATGCTGCCCTTCATGATGCGGTAGACGCGCGAGGCGAAGTGGTCGAAGTCGTTCATGTCAAAGCCCGAGTTGATGAGCGCCGCGTCGTAGAGCAGCCACGCGAGGTCCTTGGTCTCGTCGGCGTCCGGCTGCGACTCAAACAGCGTCGCGAGCTTGGTCACGATCGGGTGGCGCGGGTTCAGTTCCAGAATAGCGGCGTTCGGACCGCTCGACGGGCCCTTGCGGTCGGCAAACGTCTGCGACTTCATGATGCGCTGCATGTTGGCCGAGTAGCCCCACTGCGACGTGACCATGATGGCCGGCGAGTCGACCACGCGCTGCGACGTCGTGACCTTGGAGATCTTGTTGTCGTACAGCTTCTTGAGCGCGTCCGTGAGCGGCTTGAACTTGTCGGCGTACAGCTTGTCGCGCTTCTCCACGAGCTTGTCGTCGTCGTCGCCAAACTTGACACCTTCCTTCGTGATCGACACGAGCTTCTTACCTTCAAAGTCGGGGAGGTACTGCACCGTGTACTCGTCCAGTGTGTCCACGAGGAAGAGCACCTCGAGGTCCTTGGCCTTGATCTTCTCGAGGAACGGTGACCGCTGGCACGCGTCCACCGACTCGCACGCAATGTAGAACACGGACTCTTGCCAGTCCTTCATGCGCGCCACGTACTGGTCGAGCGAGATCCACTTGCCGTCGCTCTTGTTGCTCTTGAAGCGCAGCAGCTTGGTGAGCTTGTTGCGGTTCGCCGCGTCGTCCATGACGCCGAGCTTGATGTTGCGGCCAAACTCTTCCCAGAACGTATTGTACGCCTCGTTCTCGTCGTCCTCTTCATCCTCTTCTGCTTGGACCTCCTTGCTGTCGTCCTTCTTCTTGTCACCAGCCTTGACAGCGTCATCGTCTCCATCGTCGTCATCGTCATCGTCGTCGTCGTCGCTCTCGTCCTCCGACAGCTTGCGCAGCATCTCGAGCACCTTGCGCACGAGCTTCTTCTTCATGACCCGCAAAATCTTGTTTTCCTGGAGCGTCTCGCGCGACACGTTAATGGGCAGATCGTCCGAGTCCACGACGCCCGTTATAAAGTTGAGGTACCGCGGCAGCAGGTCCTTGAAGTCGTCCGTGATCAGCACCTTGCGCACGTAGAGCTTAATGTCGGCCTGCGTCGTCTCAAACTTTTGGTACAAATCCATGGGCGCCTTGCCCGGGATGAAGAGAATCGACTTGAACTCAATGTCGCCCTCGGCCTTGAAATGGGTCCACGTCACGGGGTCCGCGGCCGCGCTCTTCTTGTGGATCGACTTGAAAAAGCTCTTGTACTCGTCATCGGAAATGTCCTCCTTCGGCCGCGTCCAGATGGCCTTGATCTCGTTCACACGGTCCCACGCCCAGACCGTGCGCGTCTCGGTGCGCTTCTTGGGCGTCTTCTTCTCCTCCGTGGCGTCGGCGTCCTTGGCCTCGAGCTCCTCGCTCTCGTCGTCGTCGTCCGCTTTCTTCTTGTCTTCTTCTTCGTCCTCCTCTTCTTCCACATCGTACGTCTCCGTGTGGCTCGCATTTACGTAAATGGGGAACGTGATAAACTCCGAGTACCGCGCCACGAGGCCCTTGAGCTTGTCCTGGTCCTGGAACTCGCTCGTGTCCTTCTTGAGGAAGAGCGTGATCTCGGTGCCGCGCCCGAGCGTGTCGCCACGCGGGTCCTTGGCGATCGTGAACGTGGCGTTGGCGTCCGACTCCCAAATGTACTGGTCGTCCTCGGGGTGCTTGGACACGACGCGCACGCGGTCGGCGACCAAGTAGACCGAGTAAAAGCCGACGCCGAACTGGCCAATGAGACTGGCGTCGCCGCCCTTGCTCTTGGTCATCATCTCGACAAAGTTGGCCGTGCCCGACTTGGCCACCGTGCCGAGGTTGTTGACGAGGTCCTGCTTGGTCATGCCCACGCCCGTGTCGCGGATCGTGAGCGTGTGCGCGTCCTTGTCGAAGCTGATGCGGATGTCGAGGTCCTTAGTCGCGCCCAGCAGCGCGTCGTTCGAGAGCGCGAGGAACCGGATCTTGTCGAGCGCGTCCGACGCGTTCGAGATGAGCTCGCGCAGGAAGATCTCCTTGGACTTGTACAGCGAGTTGATGATGATGTCCATGAGCCGCGACACTTCGGCCTGGAACTCGAAGCGCTCGCCGTCCAGCGGCAGCGGCGTCGCGTCCAGGTCGAGCGACGGCGCGCTGCAGAAGAAGAAGAGGGAGAGAGAACGTGTCAGTGCGATACCATACAGAAGAAGAGAGCAGCAGGAGAACCGCACCCGACGACGCCTTCCGCGGCGGCGTCCGCGACCGACACGGCGGCGTGGGCCGTCGGCAGCTGCGCGACGCTGCCGAGCGCGAGACAGAGCAGCGCCAGCGCCACCACCAGCGAGCGCATGCTTCACAGAGAGAAAGGGAGAGAGAGAGAGAGAGAGAGAGAGAGAGAGCTTCTCCACGCGATGGGCGCCGGGGCCTGCGAAATGGGGAATGAGGAATGGCCGACGTGGCTGCTCGGCTTCAAGTGAGCCCATTCCTTCGAAATTTTGGAAATATAGAAAAGATCGCGGGGAAAATATCGAAATTTCGACCGAGGTTCTAGAACCCTCTGCTTTCGAATATCGAAAATTGACCGCGGATCACAGGGCAACTTCAAGGTGAGGTTTTTTAGGGCGTCACAATAAAACCTCACGGCCGTTGACGTGGAAACGGCTGAGCGCACGTCATTCGCAACATGCGCGGGGCGGCGGTCGCGGCGGTCGCGGCGGTCGCGGCGTCGGTGGCGCTGGCGGCGAGCGCGCCCACGGCCGCTGGATGGACCCACAGGTAGAGAGGGGGGGAGAGAGGGGCTTCTATTGGGGTGGGGCTCACGGGTGCTGTCGTGCAGGTGGGACCACTCGAAGCGGTTCAAGAAGCTCGGCCACACGGAGCTCGAGTGCGACGGCAAGACGCAGCCGGCGTCCTGCTGCAGTGCGTAGGCCTACTATGGGAAGCGAAAGGGTGGAGGGCTGACGGAGAGGTCGTGTGGTAGTCTGCCAGTCGATTGTGCATGAGATTGAGACCCAGCTCAACAACACGCAGGTGCGGCCCCGCTGGTCTCGCCGCTATCTCCGCATGAACGCTTGCTGACGCTGAGTGGGACCCCGCAGGACGACTATGAGCTCGACGTGGTGTTCCGCATCAGCGAGGAGAAGAAGAAGATCATGTTCTCGCGCAGTGAGGTCCGTGGAGTGTACGGACTCCTACAGTTGGATGCCGAGGCTGACTCTCGTGTGCGTGGCAGGCGCGCATTCTCGAAGTGCTCGACAGCGTGTGCGACCGTCTGCCGCTGACACTCCCAGAGTCCACCAAGAAGAAGCAGCGTCTTCTCGCCGAGGCGGTGCGTGACTCGTGTGGGGCTCTGCCTCCTCTCAGTGGTAATTAACAAGGCCTCGGTCCCTACTGCATTGTAGTGCACGTCGTTCGTCGGGATCTACGAAGACGAACTCACGCACGTGTTCTTCAACGACTACACGCCCGCCAAACACCGCGCGTGCACGACCAACATCCAGGGTGAGTCGCATGGATGACCTCCTGGCTTTGACTCGGCTCACCTCTTGTGGGTGGTTCTTCTCAGTGTGCTCGAAGGACAAGAAGGAAGAGCTCTGACTCGGCGGCCATCACCGTAGCTCTTCGTGGTCACTCGCACAGCGTGTCAATACGAACCGTTGGAATTCTTTATCTACTAGTACTCACGTTTACACTGTCGGATGCCTTCTAGCCGCCGATCTCGGCCGCCGGCAGCTCACCGTACGCGATGCACTCGCGGTTCGCTGCCCACGTGCGCTGGCGCGCGTCGCCGCACGACAGGTACAACTCACACAAGTGCGTGCTGGTGCTGTGGCACTTCATGGGCGACTTGTGGCGGCACCGCAGCTCCTGCACCATGCCGCCGAGCTTGTCGACCCGCGGTACGATGTCCTTTTGCGGCTTGAGCGTCAGCACATAGTCGCGCACGTCCTGCGCCTGCACGTCGAAGCGGCCGCGCGAGTAGAGTAGACCCGGTCCCGAGAAGGACACGGCCTGGGCCTTGACCCGGGCGCCAATCATGGCTGCCATGGCGCCACCGAGACTGTGGCCCGTGACGATGAGCTCGTCGCCCACGCGCTCCTTGACTTTGATGGCGTGGTCCAGCATGGGCTGGTACACAGGCGCCGGCATGAAGGCCGAGGCCAGCTTCATCGAGAGCAGTTTCACGACAAAGTCCTGCGGCAGCTGGCGCAGGAACGGGATGAAGACGTTGACGGCCTGCATGATGAGGATGCCAAACCAAAAGTGGAGATCCTCGAGCGCGTCGGCGGCCGACGCCGTGCCGCGCACGGCCAGCACGGTCGTATTGAGTGACGGGAACGCGATCTCCATCCACACTTGGTGCTCGACCGCCTTGTCGCTGACGGCGACGATGCGGAAGTCGGCGAGTTCCGTGCCGTTGAACCGGTTGGCCATGGCCGCGGACTGGATCTCGGGCGTGGCGCCGTACGCGGCGTCCGCTATGAGCGCGAGGTCGAGCACCGAGAGCCCGCGGTAATCGATCGTGCACACGGGGTACAGGATGGATCTGGACTGCGGCGCAGGCAGATTGCCGCTGGGCAACTTGGCGGCCTCAGACGTCTGTTCGGTCGGCTCGCCCAGCACAAAGTTGCCGCCCGTGACGAACGTGCCGATGGCAAACGTCGACGAGAAGAAGACGAGCGAGAGCACGACGAACGTGAGGATGAAGTGGCGGAACGTGGCGCCAAAGATCTGCGGGAAGCGCCGCTGGATCACGTTGCTCAGGAGCGTGAGCGCGAGGCCCATGAGCGGCCAGCCCAGGTAGAACGACCAGAGCGACACGAGCGCCGCGACGACGCACGCGACCAGCAAGACTACGGCCTGCACGTTATACGACAGGCGGTGCCACGGGTTCTTGGCACGCAGCGCCCGGCGCGTGTCGCGAACATTGCGAAGCCGCTTGGCGACACGCGAGGCGAAGCCGGACGGCGGCGGCGGCGCCGACTCGCTGGCCGCCACGTCGATCGCAGTCTGGTGCGTGGCCGCTGCGTCCGTGGAGGATGACGCCCCACTGTCGGTGTTCTTGCGACAGCAGCCCATCCACGCGAACGGGTTGAGGAAGACGCCGACGTGGTGGTAGAATCGGAAGCCGACGTCGAGCAGCCACAAGTGGTCGGCCTGCTTCTCTCTCGCGACGCTGCGCATCTCCCTCCGCAGGAGACGCCGGCGGCGGCGGTGGTGGCTCACGAGCCGGCGCATGTGCGGGTTGCGGCTGCTCCAGAAGTGGCACACCATCCAGAGCACGACGTAGAGGCCCATGAGCCAGAAGCCGCTCTGCACATACACGAGAAAGGCTGAGAACGGCGACCACGAGTCGAGGAGATCCAAGACGAAGCAGAGGATCGTGATGACTTCAAAAAGCACGGGACACAAAAAGTCCACGACGAGAAACGTCGAGAGCGCGATGGCCGGGCCGTCGTACTGGTTCTTTTTCAAGATGTTGGCGGCGACTACGGCCGTGCCGACTTTTTTCCAGCGGTTCCGCGCCGGAGACGACTGCACAGGCTCCTCCTCGGCCAGTGCACTGGCCTCTTCGCGCGCCTGGATTAGCTCCCGCACCTGCTCGACTTCGTCCTGCTTCTGGTCCTTGTCGTCTTCTTCTTCTTCGTCGACGTCTGCGAACGGGTCGTCCTTGGCCTTGAGAAAGATCGTGGTGCGCGACCGCCGCAAGTCGGCGCCGTCCGAGTCGTCGGCGTCGCCCTCGTGGTGGGACTCGCTCTCGGCCTTGAACGCGCGGCGGTGGCGCACGTAGTGGATCACGACCGTGAGCGCGAGGCGGAAGTTGGGGAGCCCGCCGTCGTGCTTGTTGATGGCGTCAAAGAAGAAGCGCACGGCCTCTTCGAAAAAGTACGAGAGGAAGAAGAGCATGATGGGCAGCAGCGCGAGCAGAATGACGGCGCGCACGACGTAGTCGGTCGAGAAGGTGCGCGCGCTCGGGAGGAAGATGGCGAAGAAGAACTCCATGAGCATGGTGAAGGAGAACATGAGCAGCACCATGAGCACGAGGAACGACAGGTAGCCGAACCGCAGCTGGCACGCCGTGCGGTAGACGCGCCAAGAGAGGCGCTCTTCGTGGAACTTGAGCAGCTCCTCGGCGCGGGCCTCGCTGCTCGCCATGGCGGCGTCCTTGTCGCGGATCGCGTGGCGCACAAAGGACGACGAGAAGCGCTGCGAGACCGGCGCGGACGGGTCGTTGGGCGAGAACACGATCGTCGCCATGGTCTCGTCGTCCGCGTGCTGCGACTCCCGCGCCGACGCCTCCGAGATGAGCATGGTGAGCCCGTCCTTTCTATCCCGCACGTGAGCTGGTGGCGGCCGATGGAAAAGTGGGGCGGCACCGACCGCGAAGTGCCATGGCGCCAGGGAACGGAGATATCAGCTGGACGGGCGGCCAGCACACTACGAAACCCTATATTCTCGTCTAAAGGATAAATGGAATACGTTACAGTATGCTCTTGAACTGAATGGAACCCTTGTACAAATAGATAACCTTCTAGAATAGAATGGATTTGTGGCCGTGTTAGGACGCTGTTGAGACAGCACGCGTTGACTGGGTGTGGATAAACCTCTGAGATTTGATTTTGGCTGCCTCACCGACAGTGAGTCACTGTGCGACATCCAGCAAATCAGATGTCGTTGGGTACAGTGCCCAAAAGGTAATCGAACTTAGTGGAAACCCCGCCAGACGCCAAACCGAACTTAACGACCCACCGCCACAAAACCAAAATGGAGAGCCTGGGCGCGTCGGCCGCCGCGGCGAACACGGTCGTGTACTCGCAGCTGCCCGAGATCTACGGCCACGCGCGCAAGGTCTATGCGCTAGAGTTCAACGGGAACGGCTCGCTGCTCGCGTCGGGCTGCAGCGACAAGACCATCCGCATCTGGCCCGTCAACGCCGTGCGTCCAATGAGCTCCTGACGCCCAGACTGGGCGCGATGGACTGAGTTGTGTATGATCTCACTGTGTAGTTTTACGACGGCACGACCAAGGAGCAGCCCATCGAACTGCGCGGCCACACGGAAGCGGTCCACTCGCTCGCGTGGGACCCCACGACGCCGACGCGGCTCGCGACCACGGGCGCCGACAAGACGGTGCGCACCTGGGACGCCAAGAGCGGCAAGATCCAGCAGAGCATCTCGCTGCAGAGCGACGCGCTCAATGTTGTCTACAGCCACGACGGCAAGTACATTGCTGTGAGCAATCTCGACTGCGTCACGCTCATCGACGCGCGCAAGTACCGCGTCGTGCGCCGCGTGGTCAATCCATACGAGGTGCGGTTATAGTTATTCACGGGACGGTCGGCGTGGGGTAGCTTACGCTGCCGCCTATGCTACAGGTGAACGAGGTCCAATTCAACAAATCGGGGTTCCTCTTTGTCGCGGCCGGTGCGTGAGAGCGTAGGAGAAGAGATCGCTTTTCTACTGTGCACTGACCTCTTCGCGGTAGGCCACCCGGCTGGGTACGGCACGTTTGAGATCATGAAGATCGTGACGGAGAAGAAAGGGGTCCCGAATTTCGAAAACGTCCACAAAGTACGTGTGCGACGATGACGAGCGGCGGTGGTGTCACTTTGTACTGAAATGCGTTTGGCAGGTCGTTGCCCACGCCGGAAGCTGCTTCTGCCTCGACTTTCATCCGTCGGGCCGGTACGATTGAGATGCCGGACGCACTTTTGTATCAGTGCTGAATACTGACTCGCTGGTGCGCTTCAGCTACGTTGCCATAGGAGGCGTCGACTCCCTCGTGAGCCTCTGGGATCTGGAGGAGCTCTACTGCGTCCGCACATACGTTGTCACCACGTACGCCTCCGAGCTCTTGTGATGACGACACTTGCATACCAGTCGTTCCTCACCCGTGCCACCTTGCCCCCACCCTAATAGGTCCAGCATCCGCACAGTGCGATTCAACCATGACGGCAAGTTCCTCGCGATTGGCACAGAAGACTCGACGCTGCTGGTCTGGCACACGGAGACGGGCGAGCAGGCTCTGGCGCTGCAGCTCCGCGACGCGCTCCAGTACCTCTGCTGGCATCCGTCGAAAAACGTGCTGGCGTATGTTGGCGACAAGCCCTCCACTGACAAGAACAACAACCGAGACGGCGTCATCAAATGGGTTGAGATTAGAGGGGCTCTCTCGCGTTAGATGGTAGCACGCGTTGTTGCACCCGATCGACTTTTTCCCCTATACAGTCTTGTATTTCCCCGTACCCATTCCTACGATGTCGCCGGCGGCGACGGTGCCAGAGACCTCGTCAGCTTCTGCACGTACGACTCCATCTGAAGCCGCGCTCTCGCGACACCGAGGTAGCAGCTGCACTGCTTGATGGTGCCCGCTTCGCCCGTCTCTTGTGCGATCTTGTAGGCCTGGTCGAATGCACGCACGGCCTTCTCGTGCTTTCCGAGTCGGCTCGACAAGTGGCCCAATTGGATCCACGCAAACGCCTCAGCGCTACGGTCGTTGACCGACTGGATGAGCTGCAGGTGCTGCTCCATGCACGCGATTGCCGTTTCGAGGTCGTTCTGACGGCTCGCCAGCAGCCCCAAGTTGCCCACAGCGAGTGCCTGTCCGTACGCGCTGTTGAGTCGAATCGCGAGCCGCAGCGCCTCCTGGTGGTGCTTGGCCGCCTCGTTCGGTTCATCGAGCGATCCGAAGGTGAGTCCCAGGTTGAGATGCGCCACGAACTTGCCGGCGTCGTCTGCGTCCGCGAGGTGCTTCTCGTGGTACGTGACCGCACTCTGCAGGAGGCGGTTCCCGCTGTCTACGAACTTGCCCGTGTATGAGTACTCTTTGGACGCGCTGGACAGAAGCTGGTAGTCGACGCCAATGCAGTTGGCCGCCAACGCCGTGAAGAGCTTTTGCTGCGTGCTCTCGCTGATGGAAAGCACGAGCAGATAGCAGTCGATGGCCTTGGGATAGTCCTCGACGTTGTCGTAGATGATTCCCAGACTTGCCACATCAAGAAGAGATCAAAACCTACGGTGACGGTATAGTGTACGAGATGCAATTGCCTCCACGCACCACAGATGCGCCGTGCATTCCGCGTCATGGCGGCCCGCACGCTTGCTTGACTCGGCGAGCATCGAGTATTCTTTGATAAGCTTAGCCGACACGGCGCTGTCTTTCTCCTTGAGCTTTTGTGACGAGCAGCACGCAAGCTTGGACACTAGTTCATCTCCATTTGGGAACGACTGGATAATGTGGTGGCGTAGCTTCTGAAGTTTGACGGCGTGCGGAGCAAACACGGTCTTGCGGATCCGCTCGTCTCGTGTCGCGGCACACACTCGCGAAGGCGTTTTGATCTATCAGAGGGCGCCAATCAGATTGACTCTTACCACTAGATGTAAGGAAATGAGTATTGCGGAGTGTACGGTCTCGGGGGCATCAATCCGCTGCGGGAGATCGAGCTGCGGCGCCGGCTCCGCCAGCTGCGTGCCTTCCTTGGGGTTGGCGATCGTCACATTGGAAGCGAGGCTATTCCGCAGTCCACCAGCAGCTACAGTTAGGTACGACCGCATATTCCAGCATCTTGAGGGCGTATATCTGCACGCACACAGACTGCAGCGTCGGTGACTTTGGCGGCGAGCGCGTCATTTTGGCCGGATTGAGCTGGTCGGTCGCGAAAGGACGCGAGCTGCCATTATACCGGTATTCACTCGGTATCCAGGAGTGTATGTTGTACCATCACTCCTCGTCCGAATCAAAGATGCGGCACAGAGTCCATTGAGCTTCCAGAAGGCACGCAACGATGGCGGACGTCAAGAGCGACCCGAACTGCGCCGAGCCAGCGTGCAAGTCGAAGGTGGACATGTTCAAGAGCTTCATGGGGGGTAACCGCAAGGCCAGCGGTGGCGCTGCGAACGCAAAGACCTCTGCTGGCGGGGGTGGAGCGGCGGCGACTGAGAACGCGCCTGAGCAACCGACGCTGCCCGAGGACTGCCCATTGGGTCGGGAGGAGCTGGGTAATGCGACGTGGGGACTGGTAGGCTGTGCTATGCATTCTAAGGTGAAACAGTAAAGGTTGGGAGCTGATACGTGAGACGCGAACTGTGGACAGCTCCACTCGATGGGTGCGTACTTCCCAGACAAGCCGACAAAGGAGTACCAGCAGAAGGCGCGCACGTTCGTCGAGGCGCTCGCTCTCATGTACCCGTGCGTGCACTGCGCCGAAGACTTCCAGCAGGAAGTCAAGAAGTCGCCTCCACGGTACGCCACAGTGCATAAAAGTCACGCCTCGTCACGTACTGATCCCTCGTGTGGTGCAGGGTCGACTCGCGCACGAGCTTTTCGCTGTGGCTCTGCGAGCAGCACAATATCGTCAACAAGAAGATCCACAAACCCCTGTTTCAGTGTACGATGGAGAAGCTGGACGAGCGGTGGCGAAAGGGCCGACCGGCGTGCTGGGGCGAAGACGCCGACCCCGAGAACATTCCCTCGACCCTCGGCCAGGACCAGGACGAGTGAGCCCACTGCCTCCTACTCGTGGCATCGAGACTGATACTAAAAGGCCGCGCCAGGTCGTCATGGGGAGTGCGCGTGCTGTATTCACGCCAGAGAAATAGAACAATCGACCACGGACGTATTTGTGTGCGTAAGGAGGTTGGATATAATACGTAAAACCATACAGAGGCTGCCGACGCGCATCTCGGGCTACGAAGCTAGCCGTTGCCTGCCGCCGAGACCTGTGAGGCATGCAAACACACGCCGTCAGTTCAGACCAAGGAGCTGCCGTCAGGAAATACAGAGGGAGACGTACGCGAGGCACGTCGTGGTGCTCTGTGAGCCGGCCCAGATACTGGTTGAGCTCCTCCACACGCTCTCGGTAGGTCTTGGACGCCACCTTTTCAATGTCTTCTTGCTCCTGTGAATACAAAACTAGTCAGCAGCCGCCACCTCCCCACGGTTATCGGCAACCGTGACGCACCCGCTTCTTGCGCAGCTCCTCGTATCGGCGCTGCGCAGGCGTCATGTCCGTGGTCACCAGCACCACGCGCTCCTTCTCATCCTCACTGTGCGACCCCAACGCAAAACCCCCACGGCGTCAGTACTTTCGTCTTCTCCATTGAAGCGAAAGGGATCCGTTCGCGTACCGCTCTTCCGCGTCGCCATCGTCGCTACGCTTCTCTTTCTTATTCTTCTTATTCTTCTTGCTCTTCTTATTCTTCTTGCTGTCCGTGACCTTGAGCTTGCCGCCGGCCTTGAGCTTGAGCTTCCCACGCACGATGTTCTCCATGGTCGCCCTGTTGGAGAATGCGACCAAGCCGTGTTCGCTTCTATCGTTTCTAAATGAATGCAATCGATACAGTAGACTATTTCTAGTTAAGAGTTTCTATGGTTTCTATCAGTGCTCCGCCATCAGTTCCCAACAATTGGACCTCCATGGCGGACGCGTCGGAGATGGAGACGTCCGCGCCGCCACTTGCCGAGGCCCCGCGCCGTGCAAAGAAGCGCCAGCGATGCGCCTGCGCCACGGCAGAGGCCTGCTTCGCCTGTAGACGCTGCCTGGAGCAGCATTGTGTCTGCGGCACTGCGCAACGTGCGCGCGTGACCCATGGGCTGTGTCGCGAGTCGCGAGCGTGCGCGTGCCGCGTGGTGGCGCCCGCATCGTCACGGTGTGAGCTATGCATGGGTTGCCGACGGGTAGAGAGCAGCGGCGTGCTGAGCCACTGCCGATGCGTCGCCCACCAGCAGCTCTGGCGAGCACGCAAGGACGACAAGAAAGCCGTCGTCGGCGAGGCCACGTGCCACTGCTTTGAGAGCAAGAGCTTTCAAGCCAATCGAGTCGATCCGCTGCAAGCCCGCGAGCGGCGCCGGTCGATCTCACTCGTCAAGAGACGAGCG
This sequence comes from Pythium aristosporum, assembly GCA_023337755.1. Taxonomy (NCBI): domain Eukaryota; phylum Oomycota; class Peronosporomycetes; order Pythiales; family Pythiaceae; genus Pythium; species Pythium aristosporum. Next base: position 33,768 of record JAADXL010000002.1, on the reverse strand, counting down.
GGCCTGCCGTCGTCGAGAGGTCTTTATGCGAATAAGATTATGGCACCGTCGGTGGGCGTGGACGAGTTTGGCGACGAGTGTGTCGAGCTGAGCGATGGCGATTCGGACGAGGACTGCTATGAAATCAAGCCCACGAGCGCAGAGGAGCTAGAAGACGCGGTGCACCCAGTCTACGTGCACCGGTCCCGACCATTAGTCGACCGCCACATGCTCCAGGGGCCGCTCTCGTGGAGCCGCTCGCAGCCGTACCAGCAGGCCATGGCGGCGGTGCCGACTCGCTTTAGCCGCGCGGGCAAAGGTCGCCCTGGGCAGAAAGAAGTGGTACGGCATAGAATACTCGTTGACTCACATCACAGTGGACGTGACCGCAGCTCTTGAGGTGTGATGTAGTTGAGCCAGGGTCTGACCATCGAGACTGCCGAGCGCTCGTTGGAGAACGCCATTTTCGAACGAGGTACGAATCTGGAATCAATCACCCGCTTGGGATCTCATCCGATGGAAGGCAAATGCTCATGAGCCATTCATTGCGTGTGACCATAGATCGGGACGCAACGTTGCCATCAGAGGTACGAACGAGTGCACCGTCGTGGAGTTGGGGAATGAAGACCTTGCGTGTACTAACGACTGTCTCCCTTCTCCCTTAGAGCCTTGTCGACTACCTGATTTTTACCGCCAGTGTGAAAGCAGCACGGATCCCGGAGCTCATTGGGAGTTTCGATGACACGGCGGCGACGGCGTTGGCCATCGTGACTGAAGAGTACACGAAGCAGTTGGTGCTGCGGTCTGCGCGCGAGCCGCTGATCACCATCACCAAGAGAGCTGTTCAAGCGTTCGCCTCGTCAATGCTTCACGACTTTGACTACGCGGTCTACCTCCGACAGTGCGAACTCCCAGCGTTGGCGCAACTGTCGGTGGAGCAGATCGGCCAAGTCACCGACGATCTCGCGCGTCTCGTGTATGAGGAACTCGTCGCCCTGCAGCCTCCCAGGAACAGAGGCGACACTCCGCAGGAAGACCGAGTGCTCGGGTATATCCGTGAAGTCGTTCGCAGCGAAGTGGAGAGTGCCCACAGCACTTCCATTTGTGAGCAAGCGCAAGAGTCGTCCAAACTCGACCTCAATAGTCTGCAGAAACTCAAGACCGTGAAACTGAGTCACCACGCGAGCAGCCTCACGGGCCAGCGTATCTACAAGTACGAAGTGTCGGCAGACGTGGGCGGGAAGCACCGAGCGAAGGTTGCTCTGGACGGCTTCGAAACACGCGAGGCAGCCGAGCAGAGCATCCAGAGAATCCAGCGCGTGCTGGAGTCGGAGAGCCAGCGTCTTGACAGGATCGAGAATCCAGTGGTGTCGGCCAAGGTTGAGAACCCCATCATCACAGAGCTGTACGAGCAGTTGCGAGCCCAAGTGAGACAGTCGCGAGCGACACAGCAGGCCCCAGGCACACAGTCGACCGGTCCATCGAACACCAAGGATCCGAATGAGGCCAGGACTGGCGCCGAGCAATAGTTGAACAGTCACCAGCGACTCCCGTTTTGACTGTCAGTTGGCTTTTGGCGACATGATGTCTGGGGTTGGAGATCTATTCGTGGAAGGCTGCCATACTTGGAAATCCAACCAATGTTCTGGGGTGGGTGGAACCTCGTCGATGACACCCAAGGACGTGGCAGGCAAGTACCAGTAAGCCCGGCGGCCTGCTTCAACCGACGGGCGAGTATGAACAAGTACGAAGTGCTCGGCGTCATTGGCGAGGGCGCGTACGGGGTCGTGCTCAAGTGCCGGAACAAGGAGACGACCGAGATCGTGGCGATCAAAAAGTTCAAGGAGAATGAAGACGACGATCCCATGGTCCGCAAGACGACGCTGCGCGAGGTCAAGATGCTGCGGCTGCTGCGGCACGCCAATATCGTGGCGTTGAAAGAGGCGTTCCGCCGCAAGGGCCGACTGTATCTCGTGTTTGAATACGTCGAGAAGAATCTGCTCGAAGTGCTCGAAGACAAACCGCACGGCATTGACAGCGAGCTCGTGCGGAGGTACATTTTCCAGCTCTGCTCGGCGATCCACCACTGCCACGCCAACAATGTGATCCACCGCGACATCAAGCCCGAGAACCTGCTCGTGAACTGCACGTCGGGCGACCACTCGCTGCGGCTGTGCGATTTTGGTTTTGCGCGCTCCATCACTGCAGGCCCGAGCGGCGCGGTTGCAGCCAACGAGCTGACCGAGTACGTCGCGACACGCTGGTACCGCGCCCCCGAGCTACTGCTCGCCGATACGAAGTACACGCGATCGGTGGACGTGTGGGCCATTGGCTGCATCATGGGCGAGCTCGTGGAGGGGCAACCCGTGTTTCCAGGTGAGAGCGAGATCGACCAGCTCTACCTGATCCAGAAACTGCTGGGTCCACTGCCCAAGCGCCATTTGGAGCTCTTTGCGACCAACCCGCGGTTCTCGGGGATGAAGATTCCCGACGTTAAGTTTCCCGAGACGCTCCACCGCAAGTTCCACGGCCGCGTGTCGAAAAAGGGCATCCAGTTTCTCGAACAAACGCTTCGCTTGCTGCCCGAGGACCGGTTAACCAGTGAGGAATGCCTGCGGCATCCGTACTTTGACGGACTGTCGTCGACCGCGAGTGAAGGCGAGGACGGAGGCCGAGGGATGGACAGAGGAGGAGAACCCGCCGAAGTCAAGCCGCTGCCGCTGGCGTTCTCAGTCATGGACAAGCACAGCGATGGTTACGGCGAGTGCGACAAGCACGAGGGCTCAACCGGCGACCATTGGGTAGCAGACACCAGCCGACCCAAGTTTCCAACGACTGACCGCAGTGGAGGAAACCGCGTACCCGCCAAGGCCGAAGAGAAGGGCCTGCCAAGAGACAAGCGCAAGAAGAGTGCGCGCAAAGGGGGCCGCCGAGACGACAAGAGCCTGAGTTTCACGACGGCGAACGGCAGCGGCTCGATCCGCAAAAGCCACGCGTCGCTGATTGCGGCCGAGATCCACTCGGGGCTGGACGAGTGGATGAACTGGCCATCGAGTGAGTCGGCTGGCCACAAAGACGACGACGCCTGTGGGACATCGCGGCGCAAAGACTCGAAACGAAAGGCCGCTTCCTCGTCCAGCTCGGCCCAGCAGCTTCCCAAGCCCACGAACGGCGGGCGCGACCGGAAAAAGGCCTCCGACATGGCCACGTCTCAGCCAAGCGGTGGGGTCATAGCCGCCCAGTCCGTGGTGCGGCCCGTGTCTCGCCAGTCGCTCACGCAGCAAATGTCTTTTGCTCGGTACCTACCGCACCTCTCGGGCAGTCTCCCGGGCGAAATCCCGGGCAGTGGCGTGTGTGCGCCGCCCACGGCCGGTGGAGGGCTCCATCTGGGCGACGCAGACCACGACGAGGACGTGTACAACTACCCCGTGTTCGCGCCCACGCGAAGCAGCAAGGCCGCCACCAAGAAGCAGCGCGAGCGACCGTCCGCCGCGAGTGCCGTCGACGCCTGCGAAGACATGGAGTGCAGCTGAGCCGGGGGCAGCGACACGCGCCCATGGCCAAGGGGCATCTCATTCTCCACCACTCCATTCAAGCCAACTTCAAGTTGTCAAGTAAACAGTGACGATGGCCGCCCAAGTTTTGTACAAACCCAATTCAGACATGTTTAAAACATTTATTACTTTGCATTTGGTATACCTGTTTAAAACCATGTACTCCTCGTGGAATAAAACACGCCCCCACGTCATCATCCGTCGTTGTAGCTCCCCATTCCGCCATTTGCCCAGAACAAGAATCGCAAGAAGCATGTCGCCGTCCCCTCTCGCCGACGAGCGCGCGCGCAGCGGCCTCTCGGCGCGCGAGCTCACGTACGTGCTCCACAAGAGCAAGGCCAACGCCGAGCGCCGCGAGCGCCTCGAGGCGCTGCTGCTGCAGGACCCCGTGTTCAACCACGACGAGATGAACTACCTGCCGCGCGGCGAGCAGTACCGCCGCGCCATCCGCATGTCGGCCAAGGTCGAGATCCTCGCGCGCCAGCACAACCTGAGCGACGACGACGCCGAGCTGCTGCGCAAAATCTTCCAGGGCTTTGGCAGCTGCTCGTGCTCGACGACGCTGCACACGCTCATGTTCATCAAGAACCTCGGGCTGCTCTTCACGGACGAGCAGCAGCGCGGCTGGATGCAGCTTGCCAAGGACTGGCGCATGGTCGGCTGCTACGCGCAGACGGAGCTCGGCCACGGCTCGAACGTGCGCGGGCTCGAGACCACGGCGACGTACGTGCGCGACACGGACGAATTTGAGATCCACTCGCCGTCGCTGCGCTCGATCAAGTGGTGGCCCGGCGCGCTCGCGCGCACAGCCAACTTTGGCGTCGTGTACGCGCGTCTTATCATTGACGGCAAGGACTATGGCGTCCACAACTTCATGGTGCAGCTGCGCGACCTCGACACGCACGCGACCATGCCGGGCATCACGTGCGGCGACATCGGCGCCAAGATCGGCTTCAACAATGTGGACAATGGCTACTGCAAGTTTGACCGCGTGCGCATCCCGCGCGAGAACATGGGCATGCGGCTCGCGATCGTCGAGCGCGGCGGCGCGTACCGCAAGAACCGCGACGTGCCCCAAGAGATTCTCTACTTTACGATGCTCGAGACGCGCATGGACTTTATCAGCCTCACGGGCGGCGCGCTCGCCAAGGCCAGCACGATCGCGATCCGGTACTCGGCCGTGCGCGAGCAGGGCTACGACAACAATGACGCCGCGGCGACGGCCGAGATGAAGGTGCTGGACTACCAGTCGCAGCAGTACCGCCTCTTCCCGAACCTCGCGGCGGCCTACGCCATCATGCTCAACGGTACGTTCTGCTAGGTATATCCTCATGGGGAAGAATCAAGTGACTGACGAGGTGGGCCACTGTAATAGGCAACCGCATGGACGCGTTCACCAAGGAGCTGGCAGCGCAGATACAGCAGGGCAACGCCTCGATGCTCAACATCGGCCACGCCATGAGCTGCGGACTCAAGGTGCTCGCCTCGGACATTGCCTGCCACGGCATTGAACAGTGCCGCCGCGTACGTTCTTGTGCTTGTTCTTATTTGGGGTGTGGGTCGATTCGTTCTCATGTCCTTTCTCACAGGCGTGTGGCGGCCACGGCTACTTGCTCTCGAGCGGGCTGCCCGTCCTCCTCGGCGACATTGTCCAGACGGTCACGGCCGAGGGCGAAAACTACGTGCTCTCGCTGCAGACGGGCCGCGCGCTGCTCAAGGCGCTCGCGGATTTCCGCGCCGGCGCGCCGCTGCCCGACGCCATGAAGTACCTGGCCAACGTCGACAAAGCGTCGACGCCCGTGCAGCGCTCGCAGGCGCAGTGGCTCGACCCGGCGCAGTACGTGACGGCCTACGAGCAGCGCTTCCTCTACTTGCTGCGCGACCTGGAACGCCGCGTGGCGCAGTCGCGCTCGGTCGCCGCCGGCGTGCAGAACCACTCGGTCGCGTGCTACAAGCTTTCGATGGCCTATGCCAAGCTCGTGCTCGTGAGCAGCTTTGTTGCGGCCGTGGCATCGCCGCGCGCGTTCACGACCGAGCCGCTGTCGTCGGCGCAGCCGCTCGAGATTGTGCGGCTCTTGTGCCACTTGTTTGCGCTCTCACAGCTCGAGCTGGACGCCGGCGAGTTCATGGAGAGCGGCGCCATGGCGCCCGCCGATCTCACGCGCGTGCGCGCCGCGGTCGAGGCGCTGCTGCCGCAGATCCGCCCGCACGCGGTCGTGCTCGTGGATGCGTTCAACTTCACCGACCACACGCTCAACTCGACGCTGGGCCGCGCCGACGGCAACGTGTACGAGGCGCTCTACGCGTCGGCGCAGCACGACCCCGTGAACCGCTCGTCCGACAAGATCGCGCTCCACGAGCTGCTGCTGCCCATCCGCGCGGCCGTGCAGGCCAAGCTCTGAGAGGGTTCAGAGTGTACCCATTTGGATCGAGTTGATCAAAAACACGGTTTTGGCCGATCGTAAACAATGTTTTAGCTTTTGCTACAGTATGATTGGTGGGAATGGGTTTGACTACCCGGTAGTCACGGATGGGCTGGTTTCCCGCCCATTTGCGGCGTTTTGAAACTCGAATCCCCCCCAAGGACCATATTCCCCCGAGGGAGAAGCGCTCTCTCTCTCTCTCTCTCTACGTCTCTACGTCTCTCGATGGCGGAGAACCGGCGCGCGCAGCTGGAGCTCTGGCGCCAAGAGCGTCTGCGCGAGAAGCGCCCCGTGCAGACCACGACCGTCGCGGTCCAGCGCCGCGTCGTGGCCGCGCCGCCGAGACGCGCGGCCGTCCACGGCGGGTACAGCAAAGCAAACCTGACTATGGGGGAAGAGACCTTCTAGCGAGATACTCACGCTGTTGTTCTGATGGATCTGTAGGCGCGGCGCGCCTGCTGCCACGCGCGGGAACCCGTCCTCGACCGCGACTGTGCGGAGAACGACGCCGCTCGTGGCTAAAGCAGTAGACCACGCGGCGGCGGCTCGCCGCGTGTCGGACGGAAGCGACAGCCGACAGACGTCGCTCGACAGTGCCAGTGGCGACGTGGACTCGGAGGACGCGGAGAAGAAGCCGCGAACCGAGTCGCGCCGCACGAGCTTCCTGCTGCCCAGTCCGTCCAATGCTCCATCGCTCGCCGGCGGCGCAAAGCGCGTGCTCACGCCGACGCGACTAACGCCGCCAAAGGCCGACGAACACGAGCCCCGTATGGACGACAGCGAGGAGTCGGACGGCGGCTTTGGACCGTCGCCGCGCAAGAAGCGCGTGGTTGGCCACGTGCGGCGCCTCGCTGTGGTGCCGGTTACGGACGTACAGGCCGAGCCTCTAGGTCACAAGCCGGCGGACGACGCGAACGAGACGATCGCCAAGGGCTTTGACGACGGCGACACGGATGCCGAAGCGCGGAGCGTGCGCACGACGCTGTCGTTCGGCGCCGTGTCGCGTCCGCTGCGAGTGCTGCACAGGAGCGGCGACTATGATGAGGACGAGGACGAGGACGACGCGAGCGAGTTTGGCGTGGGCCAGGCAGATGCGGGCGAGACCAAGCACGAGACGACGACGCCATTGGCGCGTCCCACAGCCCCCACCGCCACTGTCGACCCAGTCGTACCAGCAGCTGTGGAGCAAAATCTCTCGGGGCCACTACCTTCTACTAGCAGTGTCGTTCAGCGGACCGACACGGAGACAAGCGAACTCGCCGTGGGGGCGCGTCCGCAACGCGTGGCGATGCGTGTGCTGTCGTCCGGTGGCGGTTCGCTGGGTCCGCCGCTGCGACGCACGTCCACGGGGGGCGAAACCGGTCGCACATCGCTGGATAACACAAGACCACCGCGGACATTGGAGGAGCGAGTGAACGAGCGCCGGAACTGGGAGATGGACGACTTTGTCGTGACCAAGAACCTGGGCAAAGGCAAGTTCGGCAATGTCTACCTCGCCAAGGAGAAGCACTCGAACGTCAGCGTGGCGCTCAAGGTGCGTGCCCACGAATACCAACAAATGTGCAGCGTTTTCTAACTAACCTATTCTCACTGTGTACCCTGTTGTTTTAGGTTCTTTACAAGTCGCCACTGATTCTCGAAGGAGGTCTCAAGAACCTGCAACGTGAAATCGAGATCCAGCAGCGGCTTTCACACCCGAATCTGCTGCGTCTCTTTGGCTACTTTTACGACGAATCGTGTGTGTACCTCATTTTGGAGTTCGCGGCCCACGGCGAGCTCTACAAACTACTGAACAAGCAGCGCTTCTTCAATGATGCGGTCGCGGCCCACTACATTGCCCAGGTTGTGGACGCACTCGAGCATTTGCACGGCTGCCACGTCATTCATCGCGACATCAAGCCAGAGAATCTGCTCATGGGGCCCAACCACACGATCAAGCTCGCCGATTTCGGCTGGTCGGTCCATGCACCTCAGCAGTTCGCCAAGCGGAGTACCTTCTGCGGCACGCCCGACTATCTGAGTCCCGAGCTTGTCCTGGGCGAAGAGTACGACCACCGCGTCGACGTCTGGAGCGTCGGTGTGCTCGCGTACGAATTCCTCTTTGGCGTGGCGCCGTTCCACGACGACAACCACATGGAATTGTATAAACGCATTGAGACGGTCGATCTCCACTTCCCCAGTGAGCCGCCCGTATCCGAGAGCGCTAAGAAGTTCATCTCGAGTCTGCTCAAGCGGAATCCAGACGACCGCATGACGCTGACTCAGGCCAAGAACCACGAGTGGCTCGCCCACCGGGCAAGTATTTAGAAGCCGCAAGCACGCGTTTTCTCTATGGCATCCCGCATAATTTATTAGCGCCGTCCCGCTCGGCTCTCTTTCTCTCTCTGTCTCTTGAGGATGACTAGATCAGTCGGTACGTGCCTTTTGAGAAGTAGACGACGGCATCCATTTGGAGCTGAGCCACACGCACAAGAGTTAGACAGAGCCACTCGTTCGGCTACGAGAACAAGAGACGTACGTCGGTGAGCATGGACTCGATCGTCTGGACCGCCAGCGCGGGGAACGCAAACTGCAGATCGCGCAGAGAGCACCCGTCGCTGCCCTTGGTGCCCACAAACTCGTAAATGAGCTCTGTCATCAGCAAGAGAAGCCGTGAGAGATCTCCTGAGAAGCACTCCCCAACAGGGTAACGTACTGCTCCACTCGTCAGGCGTGCGCGGCGCCGTCGAGGCACCCGGCGGGACCTGAAACTCAAAGACGGCGACGCCGTGGCGGGCCTCTTCGGCTTCGCTGATGAACTGTCGCAGCAGTCGCACTGCGCCGTTGAGACTCACGCCCGGCGCGCCGGGGGTAGCGGGCGGCAGCAGCGACGACAGCGTCTCCATCTCGAGCGCCGTGCGCAGCTGCGCGTACTTGCGCACGGCCCGGACCGTCGTGACGATTTTCCCATTGAACTTGAGTCGGTCGTTCGCGCGGATGATCGAGTACGGCGGATTGTTGAGACTGTTGGATGTAGCAAGTGAGATAGTGTCAGCCACAGGGGATTATTAGATGCTGTAGCCTTAGGCCACTACCCACCGCATCTCGAGCGTCTTTGCGCCGCTGACAATGAGCTTGAGGGCCGCGCCAGAGACGTGGAATTGGTACTCGGCCGGTGGGACACTACTCGCACTTGCGGCTGAGAACGCGTGGGCGCCTCGCTGTTGCTGCTGCGTCGCGTTCATCTCCAGAAGCGACGGCTTCAAGGGGCTTGGCGTTGGCGGAGGTGGTTGCTGGACGGGTGCCATGAGTTTCCGCTTCGTGCCGACCCCTGGCTGTAGTTGCGGAGTGGCGTCTTTCTCAGACGGCACATCATACCGGGGAAACGCGAGCAGCGGGATGGAGGAGGGCTCCACACTGCGTGGTGGTGGTGGTGCTTCTTTCAGGTAGACGTTCTTGTGCCTGCAGTCGACAGTGGTGGGTGGCAATCAGTCACGACGATCCTTCCCACACTCTCGGCCACTCGCTTACAGCAACAGCGTCTCGAGCACATGGAGACTCTCGGCGTTCGAGTTCTCGACGACGCACACGCTTGCCGCGTCGATCCACTGCCTCCACGAGCGACCGAAAACAAAGAGCGGCGCGTCCTGCACGTCGCCCATCGCTCGCACCTGTCGCCGCAAACCGAGTCGGGTGAGAGTCCGACTCACTGTAGGAGAACCGCTTGACGCACCATTTTGCCCGGCGCGACCTCTTGCAGCTCTGCTGCCACTGCCTCTCCTCGCACTTGCAGCAGCGCGACACTGGTGCCGTCATCTATCCCAACAACACAATACGGACCATGAGAAGTGAGGCGTCGTGAGATCTCGACCACGCCAATCCCACCGATCTCGATGCAAAGCCGCTGCGCGCCAGCCTCTTCGCGCGACACACAGAGGCCCTGCACGTGCACGCGCTCAGAGACGCCGACTCCTCCGCCGTGGCGGCGCTGCAGCGGCGTCGGTGGCGTCGTCGACGAGAAGTCCGCGAGAAACACTCGTCGGTAGCTCATCGAATCCGTTGTGGAGCTCCTCGTCCGACAACCCGCTTCCTCATTGGCTAATAATCTACAAAGCACGCATTCTATTGGTTAAAAATGTATCTTACCCTCCGCCTGCCCGCCTGTGACGTGTGTGTTGTTGAACTGCGACTCGGCGCTGCCCGCCCACATGCGGTGGAACCGCGCGCCGCCGTAGCGCTTCGCCATTTGCTGCTCGCGCATGGCGACGTGCTGCTCCTGGTCGTGGATCTTATCTAGATACTCAAACCGCCGCGCGGCGCCCAGTCGCACTTTGGCGCGGGCCTTCCACTCGCAGAGCCGCTGGGCTTGCGCGCGCTGGGTCTCCATCTCCAGCAGCAGATTCTGCGTGTGCTCGTAGCGCGTCTGCCGCCGCACGGCACGCGCCTGCGCCTCGTGCTCGCTCGTGGACACGTCATCGCGGAACACGTCGTAGCTGTTGGCGCCCCGGCGTAGGGGGCTATACGTGGCCTTGGTGGTCGTCTGGAACCGCTCGTGCTCGGGTGAGAAGAGGGCCGCGTCGGCGCGCACGCCGTCTCCTCCGACACCCACACGCGACCAGTCGGTGTGCTGCTCGCGCCAGTACGCGTGGCGGTTTTGTGATGTGACGGCCAGCGGACGGAGCGTCGGGCCGAGATCCGTCTTGGCTAGCGCGATGGACGGCGTCGACTGCGACGACCCCAGCATCGCGTGGGACGTCTGCGCTCGCTGGAGGCGCTGGCGCTCGTGGACCGTCAGCGGTGCCGACCGGAACACCGGGGACGTTGCGATGCGCCGCGCGAGATTCTCCTGCAGACAGCCGCCTGCATCCAGCGTCGGCAGTGGCGGCAGTGGCGCAGTGTCGACCAGCGTGCCGTACAACGGGTCCACCTCATGACGCGGCGTGAGCGGCGCATTGGCCTTGTGGTGGAGCGCCGCTAACGCCTTGCGGCGGCCATTGTCGAGCAGGTCCGTCGGCAGCTCCTTCTCGCCGGCGCCAAAGTACTGCACAAACTCCCGCATGCTGATCTGCTCGTCGGCGTTGCGGTCGATGAGCCGCACCATCTCGTCCATCTCGTTGGCGTCCATCGCGAGCTGCAGATAGTCCTTGCCCAGGGCCTTCTTCACTTGCGCGTACGAGAGAAACCCGTCGTTGTCCGTGTCAAACTGCTTGAACGCGTAGATCAAGAGGTTCTCCGTCTTGCCGCCGTGGACGCCCAGGTCACGGCCGTGCTTGAGTAGCAGCTCGCCGTTCACTTTGAGCCGCAGCTCCTTCATGCGGTCGCGCGTGCGGGGCGACAGATCGAGCGGCGCGCGAAACTTGAGCGAGAGCGTCGACGTCGGATCGGTCGTGACGGTCGTGGCCTTGGTGGGCGAGTAGGCGCTGGCCTGCGGCACGTACTCGCTGGCCGTGAACATCTCGGAGAACTCTTGGAATTCGATGGTGTTGTCGCCGTTCACGTCGACGTGGCGAAAGACCCGCGCCACGTCGCGTGGGGTCAGTTCGACTTGCGAGGCCTCGACCATGTCGGCAAAGCGCTGGTACGAGATGAGACCGTTGGCGTCGCGATCGAACGCTCGGAACACGGCGCGGACCGAGCCGTAGCGGTCCACAAACGCATCATAGAGCTTTCTCCGCGTTTCCAGGAAGAACGCTCGCTCTTCAGACGCAGCCGCCGCTGGTGTGGAGGCGGTGTGGCCGTGATTGGCCCATGCCATGCCGTCTTGATCAACACTGCCGTCTAGATTGGTCCCCTGTGTGGCGTCTTCTGACGACCCCTCATACTGCGACTGGGCTTGTCGCAGCGCATGTTCTTGTTGCCGTCGCTTCTCGCTGAGAACGACGACGCCCGACGGCTGAGTGGAAACCGCTGCTGTCCATAGCCTCCGAGCGGCGCCATCGTGCATGGTCGACTTGATGAGGGCGATGTTGGTCTCACGGGTGTGGCGGGCGGCGGACGACAAGTCACCGTCCATGATGGTCTTTTGTGGAGGTGGCAGGCTCAGCGGCGCGGGTAGTTCCGGCGACGAGGCGCTTCGAGGAAGATTCGTCGAGCCCACTTGCAGTCGCTTTCGCTGGCGCGGCGGTAGCTCGGCATGGGAAACCACCAGACTGCTGCCAGTGGCGCCACTGGTGTGCGAGCTGCCCTTGAGTGGGGACATGGCGATGCCGTCGCGCGGGCATCGAAAGTTCTTGCGTTGCAGAGCCATGAAACGAGTGGGCTTGGACCTCTTGCAGTCCGGATGTCTTGACCCCCACGATACTGCGTTGCATTTGCCGTTCAGGAAGACGTGGTCGCCCTACTAAAAATACAGAGAGCGGGATGACCATCATCCAAAGAGAATCCCAGTTTCAAGTACCGCCCATGATACTTAAGGTTTACCTCGTCGCTACATAGCCGTCTCATTTACGCCGCTGCTTCTTGCTGGGCTTTGTGGTTGAATCGCTGTCAGGATCATTGTCGATACCGCTCAAAAAGAATTGCAGCTGAGATTTCTGCCTGGTGGGATACGAGCGCTGGAGAAAATCCGCGACTTCCTTGTTGAGCTCAACGTGTCGTTTGCGTGTGCGGCTTGGTCCCAACGTGAACGAGACGCGGCCATCAGCGACCCCGCGCGGTAGGATGCGGGCTTCTACCACAGGTACCCACTCGGTCGAATCGGCTCCCCATAAAGCAAAGCACACGAGCACATTCTTGACTTCACCGCCGGCGTCCGCGTAAATATCGATCACGACGCCATCGTTCCAGCACCCGTTGCGGTCCAACACATCGATCGAGTCGCCAATCTTGAGCCGCCATGCATACTCCAGCGCGCCGCGGATCGCTAGCGACTCGGTCACAACACTCGATGACCTCGAAACGAACGAGAGCAAATCTTTCGGGCGCCGCCATAACTTGAACTCCCGCTCGTAGTCATCGACTTCCTCATCAGGGTTCGCGCTCGGAGGATACAGCGTCCTGTACAAATGCTCGAGACGCTGCGAGGCGGCTTCTTCGGCTTGGAGCAGCGGAGTGACCTCAATGTAGCTCACGGCGCGCTCGTAGAGTGTCTGAGTGCGACGCCAGTTGAGCGCAGACACCTCAACGAGCCGCATCAGAGAATTGGTGATTTCCCGCGAGATCTCGTCCTCCTCCAGGACCACACCAAAGCTGGGGAGCTGAGTCGCTTCGTCGTGCATGCTCTCGTCGTCTCCGAACTTGACTTCTGTTTCTCCCTCGTCTTCATCTTCTTGATCGGCCGCAGCACTGTCGTCATTAGCTTTTGCCTCGTGCCGACCGCTGCGTCGGGGGCCAGAGCTTGACACTTCGTTAGTGTGAACTTCCTCTCGAACAAACTCTTCCACCCACCGCTGAGGAGTCTTGGTCGAGCGAATGGACGCCGGATGGAGCACGTCGAAAGATGGAGTGTCTTTGCCCTTGAGCTTCCACGAGCCAAACGACGCCGGGTGGATATGATGGACTGGGACTGCTGGCAACGTGCTCTTATCCGTCTCCACAGGCCGACGCTTGGCAGTCTTCAGTCTCCGTTTCGGGGGCGTTTCTATTCGTTGCGGTTGCTCCGCCACTCCGTTTGTGTCTGGCAAATTTTTAGGACTTTCTTGGCGGCCCACACGAGCCTCGAGCAGCTTCGTGTATGCACGGAAGAGCTCATCGTCGTACCCATGCACGAGATCACGATTGCTGGTGATGGTTTCACACCCGGCAAATGGTCGCTTCTTCCCCGTGCGCGAGGCGCGCAGCTGGTTCGTCACGAAGTCCTCCTCCTCCCATGCGTCCCGGAAAGAGCGCCCTCTCCGCGTCGTCCGAATGCGCAAATGGTCCACGTCTTCACCAGCATCGGTCGCCAGGCTCGCCAAGTACGCATCGTCGTGCTCCAGTCGCCGAATGGACCCCCACGTGTGGCCGTTGGCCGCGACAACACGTGCAGAGTCGCGTCGTACGCTCGCCAGCTCGTTCATGTTGGACTGCGTGAGTGGCTCGAAGTAGTCGCGGCAAGAGTCCCAGTTCCACGCAACCGCATCTGAGCTATTGGTGGCTGGTTGGACAGTGCTGACGTTCGGATCACCGGGGACAGCGTCTCCGGATTGCTGCCGGCGCGGGCGTCCACGACCCTTCGAGGGCGCTGGCACCATGTGGCTGCTGTCGTCGGCGGCTGCATCGCTAGCGACAATCGCCAGGCTCTGGCGCTTCAGCTTGTTTTCTTTTCGGCTGCGATTATTGGAGAACCCAAACGCGCGCCCCCGCTTTTTCCGTCGGTGGTACGGACGACCGGGGGCGCCCTCCACGACGCCCACCTCACTCGCACCTTCCTCTTCTTCCTCCTGTGTGTCGTCTTTGTCGTCGCTGTCCAAACAGATCACTTCGGGCGAGTGCGGGTCCTCCACACTCGTGACGCCCGCCAGTTCATCGTCGTCGTCTTTGGCCGCGTCGGGACTGCGCGACCGCTTCTTCGAGTCGTCATTCGGTCCTGCGTCCACAGCGCAAGGCATCATCACAGGCGCCACCGCGACACTGTCGCTTTCCGTGTCGACTTCCGCTTCAAGATCAATCACTTCCACACTCGGCGTCGTACTCCTTGGTGTCTGTTCCTGCGTCCCGCCATTCTCCTCCGCGGTGGGACGTTTGCCATTCGAGACGACGCGTTTCCCATTCGCGACATGGCAGGGCGACGCCGCCTTCGCCTTGCGTTTCCGCACGCGATCGTTCTCGTCCTGCGCAGCACCCGGAGCCGACGAGTCGGGCGTCGCGACGCCGTTGCACTTTGCGTCCGCCTCGCGCGCCTCATCCGCAGCGGCAGACGCGTTCTCCTTTGCGGCGGACGGCTCCGCTGCCGTCGCGACTGCTGTGCTTTCTTCTGTAGTCGTGGCTGCTGCAACGGACACGTCTGCGTCTCCGCTGTCGTCCCGCGCCGCGTCGTTCTCCGCCGCAGCAGCCGCCTCGACCCTCGCGGCTTCGGTTAACACGTCGGCGATCGCGTCCATGGCGTTAACACCGACGCCCGCGCCGACGGCGACGCTCGCGGCCACCTTGACGCCCCCCATGTCGGACTGGCGGCGGTCTCTCTCTCGGGCGTTGCTTTCCCCCATGGATTCCACCGCCACGACAGACCCGAACCAACACCTGGTATACGGATCATCCGGATACAGCACTTCTTCGAAAATTCAAAGTGAGGGGAACAGAGCCACACGAGTATACAGTTCATCCGGATAAAACGGAAGAGAGTCTGTTACGCAAGACTTGTTCCAGGCGACGCCGGTTACGCCGGTTACGCCGTGCCCATGGGGTTACGCTACGCTGGGCTTCGGTCTCTTTGCCGCGACCTCTACGTCGGCCATGTCTGCGTCTTCAACGTCGGCGCGCGCGCGCTTGGACGGCGACACCAACGGCGCCACCTCCATCATCTCGAACGCGTCGTCCTCGTCCTCGTCCTCCTGCGCCTTGCCCTCTCGCTCGGCGGCCGCGGCAGCCGACGCCTCAGCCACGGCGGCGTTGAGCTTCTCAATGTCGCCGCCCAGTGCGAAGAGCTCCGTGGCCGTTTCGCCAAAGTCGCTCTGGTCGCGGTGCTGGAGTCGAATCGAACACTGAAAGTCCTGTGAAAAGTCTTCAATCGAAATGATCGTGTCGTGCTGCATGCCCTTGCCGGGCAAGTCAATCAGCAGCTTGTCCAGGTTGGCCGCGAGGCTCTCCTCGGCATCTTCGCCTTCTTCGTAGATCGTGTTCACGCCGATCGACACCGTGGGTTCGTTCACGCCAAGCGTCTTCTTGAGCACCTTGTCCACTAACTCCCGCAGCCGCGTGTGCTTCGTGTCAATCGCCAGCTCGACCATTTGCTTCGAGCACACAAAACACTTGGGGTTGGGCGTGGCCAACTTGGTCGGGTTCACGAGCATGCCGCGCGCGTCCCACGAGCGATTGCACAACGTGTAGTTGCATGCGTCCGCAATCGGTTGCGCCGCGCGCAGAATCTTGAACGCCTCCAGCACCTGAACGCCGGCCACAATCGCATTGGTCGTTGCGATCGCTGGAATGATATTGCCCGCAATTCCCTTGCAGCTGTACAGTGACTCGGTTGGGATCTTGAACACAGCCGCGCGCAGATTGGCCGCCGCCGTGACAAACTCCATCGCGATGGCATCGTCCTTGTCGAATTCATAGCTGCCCAAGTGGGCACGCGACTGCTCGGACTCGAGCATGCGCACGATGCAATTGATGAACCGCTGAGAACACTCTGCGATCGACCAGACATGTCGGTCATTCCACGTGGAGGCGTCAGTGTCATTGCCGGAAGCCGACCCGTTGGCGTCGCTCGGCAGGCACTGCGCTAGCTCCAATGCCTCTGGTACTTTGGTCGCTGTCTTGTACACTTTGATCTCGAGTTTCTTCTTGATCTCGTACTCAAAGAGGCCTCGAAAGACGTTCTCTGCGTAGCTCTTGAGTGTCGCCGCGTCAAAGCTCATGTCGTCCGGACGGGTAATGAGCCCCATGAACGCCGACTCGTCATCGCCCTCGGGATCTTCCCACAGCATCGAGTCGCTTGTCTTGCCAAAGAGTAGCTTGTAGCACTCCTTGGCCCACACAATGCAGTGCACCATCTTGTCTGGCGTGCTGCGGATCGTGCAGATCGGGTACACCTTCTGGGTCACTTTCTGGGTGCACTCGTAGCACTCGGTCTCGCCTTTCTTGATCACAAATACCTGGCCGAGATACCCTGTCGTGCCACTCTCAATCAGCGGCCGCTCGGTCGCAAGACACAGGCGGTTCACATGCTTGCGCGCGTCGACATTGTCGAGCGCATTGAAGACGACCGAGAACTGGCGGAAATAGTCGATGCCAAACTCGCTCGACTTGATGTTGCCGTGGTGCGCCGTGATCTTGGCCGACGGATTGAAGCTCAGCGCGATCTCTTTCGCGACGAGCGCCTTGGGCTGGCCGACGTGGTGCGACCGGAAGAGGAACTGGCGGTTGAGGTTGGACACGTCGATGGTGTCGAGATCGATGAGGTGGATCTCTACGAAGCCGCTCAGCACGAGGTTCTTGACGAGCTCACATCCTGAACAAAGGTAGGTCCATGTATACGAGTCAATACAGGGAGGTCCTCGTCGATCCGGAGCTTTCTCCACTGAAAGCGCACCGATGCCGCCGGCGCCGACCACGAGGATCTTGGCATTGCGCACCTTGTCGCGCAGGTCGCCGCCCTTCCCAGCACCACCAAACGCCACTCATTAGACAAGAATGTCCATCAGATCAAAAGACTCTATCGTCCATCGGATTCGCATCCACCGGGGCGGCACGTACCAGCGCCGTCGCGAGCCCGTCGGTTGCCGCCATTTTCCCTCTTTTTGGTGGGGGGGGTTTCTGCTTGAAGAACCGGTATCCGTACCGGTGCTGAGGTCTGGTTCTGCCGACCCAATCACCCATTGTGGGTGATTGGGTGTCTCCCCCCGTTCTCTTCTTGTGTGGGGGCACCCACTGGGTCCCAACAGAAAAGAGGCTCTTTGCCTGGGTGAGGGGAGCGCTTTTCCTCGCCAGCATTCCCATCCAGCTCGCCCCTCCCGCGGGCGCCGCGCTAGAGCACGAGAGAGAGAAGAGAGAGACGACCCGAGAGCCATGCAGGCCGAGCAGGACGCGCTCGTGGAGACGATCCGCGCGATCCTCGGCAGCGACGCCGCGCCGCCGCGCGAGCGCATCGTGGCGCTGCTGCAGCAGGCCGGGAACGACCCGAACAAGGCCGTGGACCTCTTTTTCCAGTCGCAGAACCACAACGGACGCGCGCCAGCGGCGGTCTCTGGCGCCAAGACACCCGTGCCCATGGTGCAGACGCCCACGAAACCCCCTGCGGACGACTGGACGCCCCAGGCGCGCGAGCTCAGTGAGCTCCTCGGCGGCAACGTGCCCATGGACGCGATCCTCACGCTGCTGCGCCGCACGGGCAGCAACCTGCAGAAAGCCGTCGAGCTCTACTTCACGGAGAACGGCAACGCGATCGACATTGACGACGACGACCTGGACGACGACAACGACGACGACGACGACGAAGACAAGGCCCCCGACGCCTCGCGCCCCAACGATTTGTTTCCGGCGGCCGAACCGCCAGAGATCCAACCGCACTCGCCGCACGCACTCGAGCCGCTGGCGCCGCCGCACCACACGCCGCCCCCCGCCGCCGTCACGGCGGCCGACGCGACAGCACCCGTCACGGGTTCGACGTCGACACCGCCGTCATCGGCCGAGCTCGAGTCGCTGCTCGCGCCGGGCACGTACGAAGTAATTATGCTAGAGAATAACTTCCGCTGGCAGATTGGAAACGTCTTTGGCCGGGCGGTCGTCCAGTGGGTCGACCCGGCCGGTCCGGCGGCCCGCGCCGGCGTCCACAAGTCGGACGTGCTCTTATCGTTTCGCGACACGGTCATCACGGAACACAACTGCTCGCACATTGTCCAAGAGCTCTCCAAGGAGCGCGTGGTCGTGCCGTCGTCGATGCGTCTGCGACGCGCGCCCGAGGCGCATCCGCCGCCGGCGCCGCCCGCTGCGGGCACCACGCCCACCAAGGCATCAAGTCCGCCGGCGTCGCCCAGCGTGAATCTAGCCTCGCCCTCTGGCGCCAAGAGCCCCGTGAAGCAAGCGCTCGAGATGCTGACCGAGGCCGCGGGGATTGACAGCAGCACTAAAGAAGCTGACGGCGATGTCGTCATGGCCCCAGCCGAGACGGACTCACCGGCGCCATCCCCACCGCCCCCGAGCGGTCCCGTGGACCCCAAGTACGGTCTCCAGATCCTCTGTCAGGCTGTCGCGTCCATGATTGACGCCATCGGCGCCGACCACATGGAGAAGAAAGTCCTGGTCGATCTGCTGCTGCTCGCGGAATTTAATTTGGATCTCGCCGTCAACAATCTGCTGAACGAGCACCGCGTTGTGAGTGATTTTCGACTCGTCATTGGTCACAACTTTGATCCGGCCAACCCCGGAGCCGCGCTCAAGAGCGAGCCGTACATTGCGAGCATCCCCGCCGGACCTCTGGGGCTGACAGTTGAAAATATTCTCGAGCGCACGATTGTCGTGGATATCAAGGCCGGCGGCGCTGCCGAAAAGGCGTCGGTCAAGCGATCGAGCTGGCTCGTGTCGCTCAACGGCACGCCCATTACGCATCTTACCCACAAGGAGACGCTCCGCATGATTGAGACGGCGACGCGGCCGTTGCAGCTGCAACTCATTCTCGTGCCGCAAGAAGACTACCGTGTGCTCCGGAAACAGCTCTCGATGAACATACGCCAGCAAAAGACGGAGCGCCCGATCCCCGAGCACGACCGCATGTCGTTCCGCGTCTTCCAGCTCAAGATCCACCAGGCCGTGCTCGTGATGCCGCGGCTGATTGTCACGTCTCTCTTCCAGCACTTGACGTCGGAGCAGCTCGCCCCATTGAGTGGACCTCAGGCTTCAGATCCTTTGCAGGCGTCGTTGGGGTCGAATCTGGATGAAATTGACGCGCGGCTGCTCCAGGAAGCGGCCGCGAAAGCGGAAGAAGCCAGCGGCGACATGTGCGAAGAGCGAAAGTTCCTGCTGAATCTCTTTGCGTCGATCCACGAGTATGACGACAAGGGCGAAGGCATTGTGATTCGCACGATTCAGTTTCTCGGCTGGTTGTCGAAGCGATACGCCGAGTTGCAAAAGCACATTGATACCAAGAACAGCGGTGATCGAAAGTCAGTCGAGGCCAGTCGCTATACTCTGCTGCTGAGCGTCATCGCGCACGTGCTCGAAAGTCTGTCGATCATTGAGAACCACGCGACGTGGGATATCATGGTTGACGCGTTCCGTCTGCTCATCAGCGCTATGACTGATGACGATCTCAACGTCATGATCGTGCCCATGGTCTCGCGGCTCAGCATCAGTCCGAGTCCGACCGCTCGCATCGTGCCCATCGCGCTACTGCCGCTCGTCTTCCCGCGCGTGCACGGCGATCTCCGCGTGCAATTGCGTGGCATGCTGGACCGCATGTGCAATGACGACAACCCGCTCGTGCGTCGAGCAATCGCGTCCATTATTGGAGATCTTGTCCACTCGGGTGGCGCCGCGACCGCGAGCTGGGGCGTGCAGCTACTGGAAAAGGCGACGGCCGACAGCCATGACATTGTGCGCATTTTCGCGGTCAAAGGCTGCATCCGTCTCGCGACCGATCTGCGCGGCATTTTGCTCTCTGCGAGCGACACCACGAAAGAGTCCGTGGACCAGTCGCTGCGTCTATTGTTTTGCCAAATGGTGCCGATGATCAACACGTACACATCGGACTCGTCGTGGCAAGTGCGTCTGGAAGCAGCCAAGACTATCCCGGCGTTTTGCCTGGCGTTTGGCACCGAGTACATTGACATTTTTGTCGACCATTTCGTCGCGATGGTGCGCGACCCGACCGTCGAGATTCGACGCACGTGTGCCGAGGGCGTGTTTGAGATTGGCAGTGCGCTGGTGCAGCTCGCGACGCTGCGTGGGGGCGCAAGTGCAGCGCCGCTGAACGGATCTCCAGCCACGCCAGCTACAAAGGAAGGTTCTCCGAGTTCGTCCACGACCCCCGTCGAGGTTGTCGCGGCCGAACTCCAGGGCATTGATATTCAAGCCAAGAAGGATGCCGCCGCTGCTGCTGCCTCCACACCAACAGTGATCAACGAATTCGTGATTGCGGCGCAGACCAAGATCGTGCGGTCGCTACTGCCGGCGACGTATGGCCTCTCGACTGACCTGTCGGTCGCCGTGCGGCTCGCGCTCGCGAAATCCGTGGGGCGGTCTCTGCAACTTCTTTCAGTGACCAGCTACGATGACCTCGTGCCCATTTTCACGCAAATCCTAGACGACAGTCAAGATGCCAACGTGCGTGCATCGCTGCTGGAAGAAATGGCCCGCCACTGTGACCACAGTTCCGAGACCGTGTCCAGCATGCTGATCCCCGCAGTCAAGGCGCTGCGGGCCTCGGGTCAGTGGCGCGTGCGCGTCAAGTATGTCCACTGTGTCGGCGCGTGGGCCGAGCAGAGTGACCGGTCGGCCGTGCCGCTCGAGTTTGCGGATTCCATTTTGGACTTGCTCGTGGATACAGTCAATGACGTGCGTGCCGCGGCCTGTGCGACGCTCCTGACACTGGCGCGGTCTGTCGGCGGCGATTGGCTCGCGACCAAGGGCGTGCCGCGCATCGCACAGTGTCTCCGCTCGACATTTAACGGGAAACTGACGGGCATTTTGGCGATCGAGTCGGCGGCGGAAGAGCTCAAGAAAGTGGCCAAGCTGCGCGAACTGGTCGAGTCGGTGGTCGAAGTGTGCACGTCCAAGACGCCCAACCTCCGCTTCCGCGCGCTGCGGTCGCTCGCATTTCTCGTGCCCCTGCTGGACGACCGCTCAACCACAGAGAGCACGCTCGAGTTCGTGCGTCCGCTTATGCAGCACCAGAACGAACCCGACCCGGACGTGCGCGACACGGCCACGATCACAGTGCAGCGCTTGCAGGCCTCGCTCGAGCGTCACCAGGCTGCACCGCAATAGTCTCGGAGAGGTCCGCGATCCATGTCAAGTGAACAACTCAGCAGCATAACTCCCTCGCTCCATCTCTTGCGCCTTTTCGAGCTCCTTAGGAAGTAGTAGATGTGTCCAGAATAAATAGGTCGACTTCAACACCATACACCCACCGGCGCTGGCTGACGAGCGCGGTTCATTTCGCACCGAGAGCAATCAGCGGGAAGCCGCCTGGATTTCCGAGATGCCAAGATGTCAGCATCTGACAGCCAGTTCTGTTGACATGCAACAGCCAGTTCCGACCATTTCAGCCAATCATAACGCAGAACCGAGGATTTCGACCAATCAGAAGGAGTGCATTCAGACGAGGATGGAAATATCGTGTAACAGCCGGGGCAACTGCCTTCGAAGAGCTCCAAGCTGTTACGGGATCAGCTGGGCGCCGCGTCAACGGGACGCGCTCTCTGAGCGTTTGTGCTTCCGTGTGGTTCCTTGAGTCTCTTGCTTCAGATCCTTATCCACCCGCCCCTGCAGCACCCGACGATGCGCTTCCCGTGGTCATTGCGCCGCCGGCGGTCCGTCGGGGACGCCGCGCTGCCCATCAACGACGCCACGACCGACAGCATGAAGTCGCTCGACGCGACCGTGTCGCCCGTGGCCTCGGCGCACATGCCGCTGCAGACGCAGCCGCTCACGGCCTTCAGTCCGCGCGGCTCGGTGCTGTCCGTGTCCCAGCGCGATGGAGACGCCACGACCGAGCAGACCGACTCGGATGACTCGACCGGCAAGGCCAAGCCCGCGCCGCTGCCCGTGAAGCAGGCCGTTGCGGCCTACTTCCGCCACAACTGGATCGCCGTCATCTACTCGGGTGTAGCGCTCGGTATCACCGTGCTGCTCCTTTACTTGAGCTTTTTCGCGGCCGTCATGGACGACGGCCTGGGCACGCAGCCTGAGTTCCTGAGCTGCCGCTCGTGGGCCTACGGCACCGACTGCGGCCTTTGGGGCTTCAACTGCCTGCCGTTCGTGACCGAGTGGTCGGCCATCCGCTGCCGCTCGCGGTGCACCATGGACCAGTCGTCGTCGCTCGCCGTCTGGGGCTCGGGCCAGTACCACGGCAACTCGCGCATCTGCCGCGCCGCCGTCCACGCCGGCGTCATCGGCGCCAACGGCGGCTGCGCGCTCATGCGGTTCGCCGGGCCGGCCAACTCGTTCGCGGGCTCGACGGCCAACGGCGTGACGACGCAGAGCTTCGCGTCGTGGTTCCCCAAGACGTTCGAGTTCAAGGCCGCGCCCAGCCGCTTCTGCACCGACCTCACGTGGCCCATCCTCGTGGTCAGCGCGCTGCTCTGCATGGGCTTTGCGCTACTGCCGCGCACGAACGCCGCCATGCTCTACGCCACGCTCGTGGGCTGGGGATTCTTCTACGTGCGGCTCGTGGGCCAGCCGCAGAGCGTCGACTATGCCGGCATCGCCATCAGTTCCTTTGGCGAAGTCTTTGTGCTGCTCGCCGCCAGCTACTGGCTCTTCACGGTCGCGCCCGCAGAGACTTTTTCGCAGTGGGACTCGCTCGCGCTTCGCCAGCGGCTACTCCTCTGGAGCCTCTGTTACGTCGTGCCCTACTTCGTTCTGCTCAACATGAACATGTTTGAGTACATCTCGGGCCTTAGCGTGAACCTGGGCGGCTACCAGGACACGCACGTGAACGCTGGCACCTACGTCGCCATTGTGCTAGTCGCACTCTTTATGCTCTACTGCGCGTTCCAGTTTCTGCGAGAGCTCTATCGCCAGGGGCGCTGGCGACGCCTGCTCCTGTGGTACGCTGTCATTGGCGCGGCAGTCCTTCTCACGTGGGTGCTCTTCAACTCGACTGACTTCCATCTCCACCACACGATGCTCGGCGCCATGCTGATCCCACTCACGCGGTTCCCGACGCCGCTCGCGGCCGTGGCGCAGTCGGCGCTGCTCGGCTGCTTCGTGCAGGGCTACGCGGCCTGGGGCTGGGGCAGCTACCTCAACACCAAACGTACGTGCTGCGAAATTGCTCTCCTGTTCCTCACCTCAGGGTCTGACGTTTTCCTATTGTTATGTACAGCCACGTACCTCACGATCGACAAGCCCAAGGCCGCGACGGTCACCAACGTGACGCGAAGCAGCGCCAACTTTTCGTGGGTGCCGCTCAAGGGCGTGGACGGCTATTCGCTCCGCCTCAACAAGGTCGAAGTGTACCGCGGCATTGCGCCGCACGCGATCGTCACAGGACTTCAGGCCAATATGACCTACTTTGCCACGGTCGCCGGTGTCGCCGGCTGGGGCACGGACGGCCAGGACGGACCCAAGACCAACTTCACGACGCTTGTGGAAAACCCGGTCGTATATGTCGACGAGCCCGGCTCGGCCTAAAATTGTTATGATAGTAAAACTACCGTTTTATTATGACTTAAAACGTCTGGACGAGCTCCTCCGTGGCGTTGCCGTCAGAGCCCGTCACCGTAAGGCGACGCACCCACGCGCCGTCGGTCTCTTGCACGAACTCGGCCTGACGATAGTGGAACGGGTACGTGCGACGCAGGAAACCAGCGTCGCTGAACATGTCCTGCACGGCGCGGTTCACTTTTGTGCCCGAAAACGACGCGATCTCCCTGCATACAAAACCACACAGTTGAGTGAGAAAGGACAGAACGATGCAGTCGCCCACACAAACCCCACTCACTCAAAGTACTGCTGCTGACGCTCGACGCCGAGCTGATGCAATTTGCGCACGGGGAACGGCAGCGACCGGATCTCTTGGAAGAACGACTCGTACATTTGCTGCGTCGATGGCAACGGCGAATCGCCGCGAAACACACTGGCGGCCCACTTGGCCTGGAGCTCAAAGCACAAGAAGGGCAAGTTCTTGAACGGTAGCCCCACAAACGCCACGTCCGGTTCGGCGATCGAGAAGAACTGCTTGTAGAGCGGTGCGATCGCAGCCGACGCCGCGGTCGCCTCGGCTAACGCGTCGCAGAGACTGGCGTCCAGGTCGCCCTTGGGGAGCGGCAGTTCCGGATACAGAATGCCCTGCGGCGCCACATGCTTGACGATGTAGAGATAGCCCGTGCAGTACATGAGCACGTCCGGCGCGTCCTGCGTGGTGCCGTCCGTGAACACGACCGTGCCGTCGGGGAGGAAGCGGTCAATCGCCGGCTTCAACACGCGTCTCTCGAAAGGCGACGGCTCTGTGGTGCCGTCAAACTCTCGGAACGCGACCGTGACCTGCTGGGCTTGTCTCGGCTTGGCCAGCTCTAGAGAGATATCCTGTCCGGACGGTCCGCACCCGAGAAGCAGCACGCGCTGTGTAGAGCCAGAGCATTCTGTCAGGTATTAGCCGTCGGTCCCCTGGGACTATGGGTCCATACCTTGCCTTTGAATGGCGCCGCCGTGCGGTAATTGTGCGAGTGGAGCATCTCGCCCTTGAAGAAGTCGATGCCTGGGATCTGCGCGAACGCCGGGGCCGCAAAATGGCCGTTGCAGATGAGTACCTTGTCCACGGTCTCCCTGTACGCGCCGCGCTCCAGGGACTCAACGTCGATCTGCCATGCCCCCGTGCTGGGCTGCTTGGCGATGGCGACGACCTTGGAGTTGAGACGGGCGACCTCTGTCACCTACACATTTGCACCACGCGTGAGTGCGACTGTCACGGGAATGAACGAGCGTGGCATCATTTGGCTCACGTTGCAGTGGGCGGCGTAGGACTGGATGTACGCGAGCACGTCCGTGTGGGAGACAAAGGACGGCAAACCCGGCGGGAACGCAAAGTCGTCCAACTGCATCACGGCCGTCGGCAAGTTGGTGTGCAGCGACTGCGACGCAGCAACAGAGAGAGAGAGAGAGAGAGAAGATCAGTCACCGCTTCCGTCCGTCTCAAAGGCTCGTACAGAGAACGCACGTGGTACATGGACGCGTCCGTGTGAGTCGCGTCTTCGTACTTCCACACGCCGCCGAGCTGCGCGGCCTTCTCAAAGAGCACGACCGCATGGCCCGCCTCACGAAGGCACTTGGCCGCGACTGATGAAAGAAACACAATCAGCTCAGTCGTCTGCAGCTCACCAAGTCCACAAGCTCTGCGTCCACGCACTCACGCCCGCGGCGCCGCCGCCCACGATCCCCACGCGCACGCGCTGCATGGCGTTTCGATAGGATTCCTTCTCGACTGCCGAAACGCGAATGGCCAAACGCCCGAGTGACAGCGGCTCCTATGTCGGTCGCATTGATCTCTTCATCTGATAACCCTGACGGTCTCTTCATGCTGATTGGCTAAAACGAAGTATCAGCCATTTGGAGACAATGCGAGCCTAGCCTAATCGGTCTACTGCTGCTGCTGCTTGGCCGAGCTCTCCATGTCTTCGACGAGCCGCGCGCCGTGCTTCTTGGTGAGGCGCTCCGTGAGCATGTCGCGGAACTCGCCCATGATGCGGTTTTCGCGCTGCTGCTTCTCTTCAAAGTTGATGAGCGCCAGCGCGCGCTTCTCTTCGGCCGTGTACACTTGGTTCTCCTTGCGGATGCGCACGGCGTTCATGCGCTGGTGGCGGCTGCCGCTCATGACGTAGCCCAGCTCCTCCAGGTTCTCAATCTCCGAGCCGTTCCAGCCGACTTCGCCGCGGCGAGGGATGCGCATGTTCTTCTGCACGTACTGCGCGATGGCCGCGCCTTCGCCGGGCCGCAGCGCCTTGCCGTAGTTGAGCCCGGTCGTCGCACTCGCGTCCGCTTCCAGCAGCGGCTTGGGGCCAATCTCATCGTCCTCGTCCTCGTCGCCATCGCGCCCCGACTGCACAGCGAGCTTGAACTTCTCGGCTTCGGCTCGCTCGGCCGCGTCGAGACCGTCGAGATCCGTGGCGACCGCACGGCCGCGCGAAGACGCCACGGACGACGCGTCACTCTCGTCTCCGGAACTCCGACTGTCCTCATCCTCCGACGAGCTCGCTGCTCGGCGACGCGACTTGGTCTTTTTACGGCTGCGGCTCTTCTTGTACTTCTTGTGCTTGCTCGTCTTGCTGCTCTTGCGGCGGTGGCTCGACTTGCGGGGCGTCTTCTTACGGGACGACGAGGCCTTGCGCTTGCGGCTGCGGCGGTCGTCGTCGCTCTCCGAGTCGCTCTCGCGATCGCTCGCACTGTCGCTGTCGCTCGAGGCGTTCGCTCGACGGGATGCCGGTGGTGGAGGTGGTGCTGGCTCGTCTTTCCCTTTCATCTTGGACTCCTTCTTCACGGGTGGCGGCGGACTCGGGATCGAGGCCCAAATGGAAAAGTGGATGGCGTCGCGGTCGCGCTTGCGCTCTTCGAAAAAGTCGTCCGAGCCACCACCGGTCCCGTAGCGACTGCGCGTGTTCCCCTGGTGTCGGCCACTTGGCGGCTCGCGACGCCCGCGGAAATCGTCGCGACGGTCGTCTCGCCGTGGCGGCGGCGGACGCGAGCGAGAGCTCGAGCGGGACGGACGGCGACGCTGCCGCGAGCGGGACCGCGAGGGCGAGCGGCGTCGCCGCGCAGCAGCAGAGCGAGGGCTCGGCGAGCGCTCGCGGTCATTGTCGCGGCGGCTGTCGCGTCGGCCCCGCGGCGGCGACCGTTCGTGGCGACGTGGAGGAGGAGGCGGCGTGGGCGAGCGGCTCCGCGATCGCGACGACGCCGACGCGTCCGAGCGGCTACGGGACGGGGACCGCCGGCCGCGGTGCTGCGTCCGCTGCTGCCTGCCGAGCGAATCGACGCTCGCGCTGCGGCGCCGACGCCCGCGCGAGCGACTGCGGCTGGGACTGCGCGCCATCTCTTATTCGACTGTTGGGGGACGAAGGGGGCTGGGAAGGGGTGTACCGTGGAGTACGTGACAATTGATATTCTATGAGATGTAATGCCTATCGGACAACAGCGACCTTTTCATCAGGCGAGAAGCGCACGCAGCGCGTCGATCCGCGCGAGCTGGTCGCTCGTGATCTTGGTCGCGAGTGCCTTGCGCGTCTCGCGCACCTGCTCGTCGCCGCGAATGTCGTCCAGGAACTCGAGCACGGCTTCGAACTCGCGCTCGAGGCCGCCCACGGCCGTGCGCAGCTTGGGTTTGTCCACTCGCGCTGACGGGCGGCTCGCCGACGCCGGCTTTGCAGCGGGTGGTGCAGAAGCTGCGCCTTCTTCTTGCTCTTCTTGGTCGAGGCGCTCGAGCTCCGCGTCCACGTCGTACGAGTCCCACTTGGTCTTGAGCTTGTTGCCCTGCGAGTCGAAGTGGTAGTCTGCCTCGCAAGCATGGCACACACGTGAGTCCTCCTCTGTTCATGCGGCAATGGATGGCCCCACTGCATGCGCCACGTACAGGATCCGAGCGACGAAGCCGCCGCTGCGTCGCTTGTCGTGTCGTCCTCCTTGCCTTCGTTCGCCAACAAGTCCTCGACCTGGTTCTCCAAATGCATGAGCCGCACCGAGACTTCGCCCACAATGAGCTCCACGCGGCGCAGCAGCTTGAGCGCATCGGCTCGCTCTTGGTGCTTCCTGCTCCATGGCGAACCAATCTCAGCCATCCGCTGAGCTGCTCGCCATCCGATCAAAGGTCCACTCACAGCGACTGCTGGTACTTGAGATACACCAGCGGCACGGCCGCCGCAAGCGCCAGCGCCGTCACGGCGGCCGCGCTCGTCCACGACGGGGCCATCGCCGTTGCGTGATTGCCATGAGCCAGCGTCCCTCGTTGGACGTCCCTCTACTTCGGGACGGTGTCCCTCATTGGACCGTCTTCCCCCAATTCGGGACGCTGCCGTTTCTCCGCTCCATTTCCACTCATAGAAATCGGCGTTTCTAACCTCTTCGACCATGGGCAAGAAGACCAACTGGACTCTGAGCGAGGACCAGGCGCTGTGCCGCGCGTGGCTCTGCGCGAGCGACGCGGCGCTGGGCCACGCCGCCGGCGCCGGGGACCAGAAGGCCGGCACCTTCTGGGGGCTCGTCCACCAGCTCTTCCACGCCGAGCTCGAGACGTCGGTGGACCGCCCCGTGACGGGGCTCAAGATCCGCTGGACGCGCATCAACCGCGACGTGCAGCGCTTTGCGCTCGCGCTCGCGCGCGTCCACGCGCGGCAGACCACTGCTGCAACGGCGTCTACAGCCAGCGGCGATAGCGAGCGCGGGGCCGGATCGGCCGAGGGCGAGCCGGAGTCCGAGCGCCAGGCCATTGACGAAGCCATCGAGCTGTTCCTCCAGGAGCAGGGCAACAAGTTTGCGTTCGAGTCGTGCTGGCGGCTGCTGCGCTTCTCGCCGCGGTGGATGCAGCTCCTGGCCAACTCGGCCGGCGTCTCCGCCAGCGCGTTCCAGTCGGCGGCCTCGCCCGCGGCGCTGCTGCGCGGAACCGAGGCCAGCAGTGCGGCGACTGCTGGGGGCTCCATGCTGAACGGCTCCGCCACGGCCATTGCGCTGCAGAAGCGGCGCCTCAGCGAGCTTATCGAAGGCCACGGACGGTCGCTCGCCGAGAGCTCGACGGTGTACCTCGCCGCGATGGCGCAGGAGTTGGCGCGCCAGAGCGATCTCCTGGAAGAGCAGAATGCGATCGCGCTGTTCCGCATGGAGCTGGATCTGATCGAGGACGATGTGGCGCGCGAGTACTTTACGAGCCTGCGCCACACGTACGTCAAGCGCATGCGGCGTGAAGCGCCAGCGAGTACCCAGGGGACGACCCAAGCCCGATCGGACGAGACGCCCTCCGCCGCGCGGACTGCAAAGGAGACGGCCGACCTGTAGATCGGGGAAACACGCACACATGGAGTTGTGGGCTACATTCAATACATGCTGTTATATGTGGTGTTTTTATGCAGCCTGTGTTACAGTATTGATGGCAGGGCTACTCCATCTCTTGGGGGCCTTACCCGTCCATTGGGCGAACGAGCCTCGGGCGGATCCACTGCGGGCCGGCGATCGCCAGTGCGACCGTGGCGTCGTGACCCCACTCGCGTGGGTCGGTATCCGCTGTGATCTCAAACTTACTGACGAGCGACGCCAGCACAACCGTCTGCAGAATGGAGAAGTGCTTGGCGGGGCACACGCGGCGGCCGGCGCTGAATGCGATGAGCTCGACTTGAGACGTGGCGCGGAGCGTCCCGGTCGTGGGATCCAGCCAGCGCTCGGGCTTGAACTCGGTGGCGTCGGGTCTCCACGTGGACGGCAGCCGTGACATGCCGTAGCACGACAGCAGCACCTGCGTGCCCTTGGGCAGGAAGTGCCGTCGCTCAAGACGACGTCGTCGATCGCGTCTCGCGTGTTGATTGGCACGACCGTGTTGAGCCGCACGGTCTCCTTCACGACCGCCTCCAAGTAGACGAGCCGCGCCGCCTGCTCTTTCGTCGGAACGTCAATCTCGCCTGCCACGAGTTCCGGGAGTTGGGTCCTCAGCTCGTCTCGGATGCGGCGCTGCATCTCGGGGTACTGCACCATCATGGCCAGGCACCACGACAGCGCATAGGCCGTCGTCTTGCGGCCGGCCGAGAGCAGCACCATGGCCATGTCACGCAGTTCCTTGACGTCGATCTCGTCGCCATTGCGTTGAAGGAAGAGCGACAGGATATCCTTGGCTGTGGCACTACTACTTCCACGACCCTTCTCGTGACGTGCCATAGATTGCTGAATGATGTCGTAGACAAACTGATCCAGCCACGCAACGTCCTCGATCTGCTGCCCTTCGACGCCAAGACGCAGCAAGCGCATGAGCTTCCAGAGAAACACGGGCTGCTGCTGGCGGAAGAGCGTGACGAAGCGAGCGCGGTCGAACCGCTCGAGAAACTCTCGATTCTCCTTCTCCATGAAGCGGAGGTCGACGCCAAAGCCGATGGATGTCGAGACGTCCGTGGCAAACAGCTCGAGCAAGTGCTTCATGTCGATCTCTTGGTTCGAGCGGGCAGCGTCCCCCACGATAGCACACAGCCGTCTCGTAAGAGTGGGCACGACCTCCCGCATGATCTCGCCAGCCAGTTGCGGGGCGAAGAAGTGGCTCGTCGTGCGGCGCTGGCGAAGTCCCTTTGGTCCCTCCGCCACGAACGCGCCCTCGCCAAAGACGTCGGCCACCGACTGCGTGAAGTTGTCGCCCTTGCCAAACTTGTGGCCCTGGGTCTTGAGCACTTCGGCCATGGTCGCGGCCTCGGAGATGACCACAATGGGCGGCCGCGTCGGAATGTCGACGACGAACGGCCTCCCATGGAGCCGCAGGGCCTCCTCATAGAGCCACTGGTGAAGGCGGCCGCGGTGCTTGTTCATAAAGAGCAGCGTCGCCCCCAGGATGGGCAGTGAACCCTGCGGACGAGGTAGCTGCGCGACCGCTCGCTGTGCGCGGCTCGGCACGAGCAGCAGCCATGCGAGAAGCGACGCCAGCGCCACGGCGCCCAGAGTCGACGGTGTTGGCTCTGCCGACGAGAGGAGCGAAAGCATCTGTATTGGCTTGAAGAGGCGGCGAGCAGTATCTGCCTGTGCTGGAAGCAAGGGCCAAGAGATTGTGGTGGGTGGCAGCGGAATCTTCACTGGCACACTTGATTCCAGCGTGGAGATCTCTCCAGAGATATGATACGTGATACTGGACGATGATTGGCTGGCTGGATCTTATCCCGCATTTGTATCAGAGAAAACTCGGCCATGGACGTCGTGGCGTTCCCGTGGCGCCACTGGCATCGACTGCTGCTGCGCGATGCGAGAGACGTCGACGCCGTACTCCACGCCGTCCGCGACTGCTTCCGCGGCAGCGCGTGCCCCGTGCCTGCCAGAGACGCGCTGGAGCTTCTGTGGCGCGTGTGGTGTCGGCCTGCGTACCACGAACGCGACGCGCCATTGGCCGGCGTGCTGCTTGTGGTGGCCGCTGCCACAGGATCGGAGTCGGCGCTCGCGCTCAAGCTGCTGCGATTAAGCTACGAAGACGCGGCGCGCGACTTGCAGGCGTTTTCTCACGTCGTAGACCAATGGGGGCCGCGGGATTCCGCCTTGCGCGACGAGCTGACCGAGCTTTGGACGCAGTTGCTCCGCGTGGCGACTTCACTCCTTGCGTCTAGTAAGCGTGGCAGCGAGAACGATCTTCAGAGCGAAGATGCGATGGCGTGGGACGAGTTTGCGGCCCTGTCGAGCTCGCTGGATGCGTGCGCGCTCCACAAGAGCAAGGACGGGCGAGCTGTGGTGCAGGAAATGGACGAGGTGGTGGCACTGCAAGCGCGTCGCTTGATGTGCGCAGAGACCGCGCCCACGAGTGAGGTGCTGGCTGTGCGCGACATGCTCAAAGATATAGTGGGACAACTCGAGACGAGGCTGACGCCTAGTCACCCGCAGCTCGAACCGATCAAAGGCGCCTCACGAACGGTGGAGACCACGGGATACTCCGAGTGTGCAGATGAAGCCAGCGTCCGTCGCTACGTGCACCGGAGCGGCGCTGATCAAGCCGAGCCAACTGCTATGTCTGACGAGCTGAAGCGCGATCCTCTATTGTCGGCACCGCCAGTCTCGACGCTGGACGGGCTCGCGTCCTTCGATATGGACGAGCGTCAGTGCGAAGCCTGTGCCACGGGGGTACTCGATGAGCTGTCGTCGATCGACGACGTGGTCCCGCTCTGCGTCCGGGTGGCGGCGGTGCTGGGCTGGCAGCTCCAGACTCGAGTGGCGATTGCCAGCCGCGTGAGCACTGCGACCCGCCACGAATGGGGGCGAGTGATTCGGAAGGAAGTGAACTCCCTGACGAGTGGTGGAGACGACGCTTCGCAGCAACTGCGACAGCTCCTTCGGTACGCGGCGCTCGACCCAGGGGCGCTCATTGACGCACTCATGAGCAGCGTGACCACAACAACGCACCACCACTCGTTTCTAGCGCGACTACTGAGGTGGTGCCCACTGCTCGTGCGTTGGCGGGAAAACTCGGCGTCGCCGCGACTCGTCACCAGCCTTCGGAACGAGATTGCAGACCTGGTGGCGAACGCTCCGGCAGCTGCAGCTCCTGTGGAGGACTCCGCCGTCTTCCACTTCATTCTCAAGCTGTCGGCAGGCGAGACGATTCTCTCAATCGACAGTGTCTTGGACGGCATCTTCTGGGCGACGCTAGATACTCTCGCAGTCGCTGATGACCCCAAACCAGTCACTCGGCTGTTTGAGATGGTTCACCGCTTCCTCCAAGAGACTGGCGAGTTTCAACGACAGTGTTCCTCTGACCAGCGCCTCAAAAGCTTTCGCCTTGTCTGCGAGCAGTACAAGCGTCATTGTGATCCGGAGAACAGCGGTTACGACGACGCGGACTTTCGAGACATTGTGCTGTTGCTGACACGAGAGGTCGTCACACCCACCGCCGATGACCCTTTCGATGGCTGGACTCCAGACGTCGCCATGCAGGCGCTGCTTCAGTTGCATGGTGCTCGCCCGAGTGGGCCAGCGCAAGTGGAAGATGGTAACTCGTCATCAACCAATCCGCTGCCTGTCACGCATGCCGTGACTGCATCCATCCAGGACTGCTTGTGGTCACTCGTATGGGCGACGGAAGCGACGGCAGAGCACGCAGTGTTCTCCAGGCAGCTCGCTCATACCATGGCGTGTGCGTTTGTGGATTCGTCTGGCGGTTCATCAACCATCGACGGGGCCAGCCTGGTGCAAATCGAACTTACCAAGATGCTGCTGATATCTGGGCGGCGCAGCTTTGAGTGCATCCTGAAAATGGTCGAGATCGTGGTTCTACCGATAGTATTAATCCAGTCACCGCCGCGTGAGGGATCGGAGCTGCTGCCCTCCGCTACTGAAAGTGAACGTGACGCCGGGGCAGTTCGGCCAGTGACGCCGACAGAGATCATGGAGTACACGGTTCGCTGCTGGTGTATCGGAGCGTTTGCCGCTAGCGATATCAAGACGGAGACACTTTTCCGCATGCTGAACCACACGCTTCGACCCATTGAGCAAGCCATCGAGTCAGCAGCTCAAGATCCTTCCACATTGTTGCAGTGCATCCAAGTCGTAGGCCTGGTCTATGCCTGGCTACGCGCCAAGAGTGAGTTCCGTCAGGCGCTCTCGCTCTCCCATCGCGTGGAGATGGCTTCCGTCCGCTTACTTTTCCTGCTCGCGCAGTTGCCTTCGGATACGCTCCCGCCGCAGGAACAGTCGCTATTCCGTGCGTCGGTTGCCAACGTGCTGAGCTCCTGTCAGCTCCTCGAAAGCGACGCACTCTCTAGATTTCTACAAACCACAACACGGTCGTGAGAGAAGAAGATGATCTGTATATCTCCGCTTATCTCTCTAGTGTAACGCTACACACCACACACCACACACACGCCTTCTTCTCTCTCTCTCTCTCTCTC